>WOVY01003133.1:0-35932 GCA_013436015.1 Rhipicephalus annulatus
ATTGAGCCATTTTTTGTCTCAAGCCCTGTTCAGGGCTATCAAGATATTGAGGAAATGTAGAGCCCTCTTCATCTCCCCTTAGTTCTTTTTTTTTAATCTGTAATGACCTCGCCTAGTACGGCCCATCGCCTCTACCAGTAATGACGGACACCCCTTCTAAGGACGCTCCTGACCAGATCACCCTCTGCGCGAGCCTGCATGCTACCGCAACGAGCCGCCCCAGCTCACCCAAACAATCGCCTGCGGCCCCGATCATGACACGGGCTCCGTAAACTGAAGGCTGCTGCCAATCGTCTTCAAAAGCACTCATCTACCAGCACCCCAACTTCTCGGGCCCCATGTACGAAGGATCGGAAACTGTTGTCAACCACGCCGGCGGCGTCCAGGCACCAAAAATCAAGGCCGCCACCACGAAAAGCGCGAAGCTAACGGCCGCAGCCGAGGAGGCCGCCGCCGCCATTTTCCTTAGTACCGACAGCCTCCCAACTCCATCTTGTACCCCACACTACAAGAGGGAAGCAAGGCTGAGCTGCAGGACTACCAAGAATCGGTCGCATCAACACCGGCAGACAGCGAGGAACAGGCCAGTACCGATTCCTCCTCGCCCACATCATCCTCCTCTTGGGAGCACAACACGCCTCCGTCCTCCTCTCCGTCCCTGTCGCCCTCCCCAAAGGGTCTGGCCCTTTTCAGAACCGGAATCTGCGCTGACGGACCAGGCCGCCAACGAGCAACACAACAGGCGTCGTTTGCAGCTCCCCCCCAAGCGAGCGCGCGCTCACTCTGCGCCGCCGGCAAGCCTGCCGCGCCGGGCGTCAAGAAGACCTGTTTCGGAGAGGGGGTGTGCACGTAGTGCTGTCTCTCCCCTTTTTCCAGGCGAAGGAACGCGCATGACCTCTACTGGAAGGGCAACCGAGGCAACATTGGAGTCTCTTGCGCAAGCGGGAGCCTCCCAGACCGCCACAGGAAATCCCACCCTCCTCGAGCCTTCCCCACCTTCTTCCGGTCACGCAACCCGTCCGACCCGTCCTCCAGAGAGAGCGGCCTCTCCGGTGTCTGATGGGGTGGTTTGTTTACCTCCCACCTCCTCGCCACAACAACAGCACTCTCCTCCACTCTCCCGCTCAAAGGAGAGCACGGGCGCGTCGTCTGCTACGGCCGCAGCTCCTCCGAACTCTGCCGCTAGCACCGCGCCACACCCTCCTTCTGCTTCGGCCCCATGCGCCCACTGACGGTGGACGCCTCTACCGAAGCAGATTATGAAGAGGCCCGACGCAAGCATCAGCAGAAAAACGGATTTCCGTGCCAGGCAGCAACAGCTACAAATGCCCCTTCCAGTAGGCAGCCAGCCAGTGCAGCTCCCCCAAGCAAGGGAAAGGGGCCCCGCCAGAAACCAGGTCGCCGCCAGCACCAACTCGATATTATCGAACACCTGGTCGCGAATGAGCCCCGTCGCACCTCTGCCACCATCCTCTACCGCCCCAAGGGCAGGAAGAACAACTTCCTCTCCCTCAGCCGCGACGCAATTGCAGCACAGCTCTCGAAGGTGCCCGGCACGAAGCGTGTGCGCATTAACTTCAGCGGCAACGTTGTTGCGGTTGACACCACACCCGGAGCTGACACCTCCGCTCTCCTGGCAGTGGAAAGCATCGGGAAAGTGGCTGTCAACGCCAAAGACCGCCAACAAAGGAACCTGTACCGGCGTACTTCACGGCGTTGACGCGGCTTTTGACGAGGAGGTCCTCAAAAACAACATAGAGAGCTCTGCTCCCATCCTCTCTTGTGCCCGTACCGGACGCAATGTCCTTCTCCGATTTGTGGGTAACGCAACCGCCACCTGAGGTGGCGTTATTTAAGCAGACCCGCCCTGTACGTTGTCGTCGTCGCCGCCCTCTCCAGTGCGCTGGCTGTGGCGCTTTCGGACACACTCATGCGACGTGCACCAGCTCCCCACGCTGTTCGCGCTGTGGCGGCGACCACGCCCGCGCCGACTGCGTTGCACCCCGGCCCCAAGTGCCTACACTGCGGCGGCCCACATCCCGCCACCGAGCCCCGATGCCCTCGCTGGCAACACGAGAGGAAGGTGCTAGAAATCATGGCCTCTGCGGACCCGCCCCTCTCTCGTCGTGAGGCCGAGAGGAACCTTAAGAGCGAGGGAAAAGCCGTGCCTGCTCGAGCACCGTGCACTGGTATTTCCTCGGTAGTGCAACCGGGCCGGACTACAGCGCGGTTGTTCGCCCCCGGCCGCCGAACCCTCGGCCCCCGACTGCGAGGTGCAAAAAGGACATGGTGATTAGTGCCCTGGCCGCTGCCGTGCAGGCCCTCATCGGGGACAATACCGCAATCCGGCCCTGTGTTCGAGCTGTGCAACGCGGCCCTGGCCGCCCACGCTGCCCTCAATCAACATGGCTAGCGGCAAAGTGTTTCGGCCGCGGATTCTTCAATGGAACGTTCGTTCTCTCCGCTGCCGTCACGCCGAGCTGTCTACCCAACTCCTCCGACGCGAGTACGACGTCTTGCTGCTGCAGGAAACCTACGCTCGCGTCGGAACACTCAACCTACCTGGTTTTGTCGGCTATCACAGCACCACGCAGTGCGAACTTGAAGAGTGTAGCGCAGTCCGGTGCAGCACTCCCTCGCATCCTCCCGGCACGTCGCGGGCTTCGGTTTATGTGCGCGCCGACCTCCCTCACGCTGCAGTGGACATCGAGGACATTCTCTGTGACACCCTCGAGGCCGTCGCCCTGACTGTGTGCATCGGGAGCACGGACACCAGTGTCGCGAGCGTGTACGTGCGCACATCGAACTACTCGGCACGCTGGGACACCCAATTCGTGTGCCGCCTCGCAGACCGCCTAAATCGCGACGCGGTCATCGGTGGCGACTTTAACTCTCACCACACCTCGTGGGGCAGTGGCGTGACGAACCACCGTGGGCGCGACCTTCTCGATGCCGTGCAAAAGGCCGGACTGCTCGTTATAAACACGGGTAGCTGTACTCCTCGCGCGCCGTGGTGTGTCCGACAGTGCCATCGACCTGACTCTCGTGGGTGGTACGTGTAAATATGAGTGGCAACGTGCACCGGACTCTCAGGGCTCCGACCACTACCCCCATCGTGGTCACACACCCCTCAGCTTACATCAGGTACACTCGGACCTACAGCGTTGTGAAGTGGACTCGCTTCAGAGAACTGTGTGCTAGAGTGCCAGTCCTCTGCAGACTTCTTCACCGCGCTGGCCGAGTGTCACGACGCAGCTACCACCCACTGCACCATGCCTGCGGGCAACCCCCGCACCAGACATCAGCCTCCTCAACCTTCGCGCCGCGCGTCGCAGGGCGCAGATTGTGGCGGTGCGCTCGCAGAAGGCGGAACATTGGCGTGCCTATAACTGTATTGACGCGGTGTGCCGCAGGCACGCCAGACGCCGTCGCAACCAGAGCTGGGGGAGCCTCTGCTCGTCACTAGATGACCCTCAGAACCACGCCCAAGCCTGGCGCATTTTCGCTGCCGTTCTTCGCACCAGAGAGCCTCGCTGCCCGGTTCTCTGTGTTGCTGTTGCAATGAAGATCGCCACGCAGGAATTGGCTGAGCTGCTGGCAGACAAGTTTGCCCCTCCTGCTTGCCCACAGCCTCCACAGGGACTACCACCTGTGCCTGCACTCAACAGGCCTGAGCTGTTCGCTCCCGAGCGGTACTTTCCCACCGAGGGCATTCTGCTAGAGATCCGCGCATTGTGCACGGAGGAGTTTACTCTCAGCGAGCTGACCGCAGTGCTCAACAACCGCACGAAGCGGTCTGCCCCGGGAGTGGACGGCCTCACCTACCAGGTGCTGCGCAACATTGACCCCTCCACGCGGCCCCGGTTGCTGGAGGCCTACAACGAAGTGTGGCGCACAAGTCAGGTGCCTCCTGGCTGGAAAGTGGCGCTCGTGGTGCCCATCCTGAAGCCACGGAAGCCGGCCACGGAGCTTTCATCCTACCGGCCAGTGTCACTTACCTCGGCCGCAGGGAAAGTCATGGAAGCCATGGCATTGCGACGCCTTCGCTGGATTTCCACCGCAACCAACGCATTCCCTCCCGAACAGAGCGGATTTCGCCCAAGGCGCTGTACGTTCGACTCACTGGCCGACGTGATCGCCACCCTCGAGGAGGCCAAGTACCGCGGCGATTACGGCATCCTCGTGCTGCTCGACGTGAGAAGTGCGTTTGACTGTTTGCCCCACGCATCGATTTTGGACGCACTTCGTGACCTCGGTGTGTGCGGGCGGATGTTTGACTACCTGGAGAGCTTCTTGGGCGACCGCACTCTTCGCGTTCGTGTTGGCTCCACAATCAGCGGTCCCCACTCCGTCACCGCAGGCGTACCCCAGGGCAGCATATTGAGCCCTTTTCTGTTCAATCTGGCTCTTGCCAAGCTGCCCGACTACATCCCGTGCAACACGGCGTGTGAAGTGCATGTGGCGATTTACGCCGATGACATTGCGCTGTTTGCCTGCGGCCCCGGTCGCCACCGGGCAGCCCTTCTCGAGTCCCTCCAGGTGGCCATCGATGCGGTTGACGCATTCCTGAACGGGGTTGGACTGGCGCTCGCCGCCTCCAAGACGGAGGCACTGCTCGTCCACCCGCGAGCGTCGACACGCCGCTCCACGCCTCGGCTCTCACTCCGGGGCCTCCCCATCGAGTGGAGCACGAAGGTGCGCTACTTGGGGGTGACCATAGACCACCGGCTCAGCTGGCGACCGGCCGTCAACGATCTGCGGACGAGCAACCGCAAGGTACTCGGCGCCGCACGCAGTCTCCTCGCGCGAGGTCACGGCTGCACCCCTGCCCTTGCCCTGCGAGTCTACAACGCAGTCGCATCGGCACGCGTGATCTACACTGCAGCAGTGGCTTCGTTGAGTGCTTGCCAGCTAGCTGCCTTGGACGCGGACCATCGCAACGCCGTGCGGGAGTACTACGGACTTCCCCAAACCTCCCAGGTGGGCCCCACGCTCCGCCGAAGCGGGAGAAACTCCCATCTCCCTGCGGGTGACCCAGCGGACACTAAATCATGTACTGCGGCTGAAAACCACAAGGCAGGGGCAGCTCCTTGTGAACAGGCTATATGCTCTACCTCACTCATCCATGGGGCAGCGGGCGAGTGAGCTCTTGACGGTTGTGCCAGACATGCAGTACCCCAGCTGGCTGGCTATCCCACCCTACCGCCACACCCCTCTGGTGATCACCAAGACCATTGGCGGCATCAAAGCGAAGGCGCGCACCCGTTGGCAGCGATGCAGCAGGAGTGCTCCGCCCTCCTTCACGAACAGCTGAACGGCCGGCTGCTTGTTTACGTCGACGGGTCAGTGCTTCGCGACGGCTCCGCGGCCGCCGCCCTGCGTTGTGCCATCAGTCGGCGCGGTTCTCAAGTGCCGCCTCCCCTCCCTCGCCTCCTCCACTGTGGCGGAACTCGCCGCTATAAATTTGGCAGCCGATTTCCTGAGTGAGCGGGCACCCATGAGCGCTGCAGCCATCATCTGCGACTCCCGGGCGGCCTTGGCCGCGATCTCGCGCGAGGAAGACGGCAGCCTCCTTGCGCAGAGAGTTGCCCGGAAGCTACACGCCGTGCAGCAAAACGGGCTGCGACCTTTCGCTGCACTGGGTGCCTTCGCACATCGGAATACCCGGCAACGAGGAGGCCGACTGTGCCGCGAGGGATGCGCACGACCCCGACACCGGCGTCACCAACTTCGTGTGCTCCGCGGATGCCGGCCGTCTCCTCACCGCCCGCTACGTGCGCGAGCGTCATCCCGACCCTCGCGTAGCAGCTGGAAAGCCGCCGCGGCGGCTCCCTCTCAAGGGACTCCCAAGACGAGACCGCGGTTTCCTTCTCCGTCTCCGCACCGGAGACAACTACACCGCCGAGCGAAAACATCGGCACTCCGGGCGTGGCAGTCCATACTGCATGGACTGCGGCGACCTGGAGACTCTGGACCACCTTTTGCTTCATTGCCCGGCTGGTGACGCGAGCAGACAGGTGATGCTCGCAACGTACGGAGCTCTCGGCCTGCCTCGGACAACAACTGAGCACCTCTTGTTCCCGAACAGTGGCCGCGCGCATATCAAGCGTGCCCTTTCAGCGCTGCTCGACTTTGTAGACGGAAGCGGACTGCGTGAGCGAATTTAGAGAATTGGCGCCCCGTGATTTTGGTAGACGATCTGTGCGTCCCCCCCTTCCTTTGCTCGCTCTCTCCTTTCTCTTTCCTCTCTTCGCTCAAGTCTATTATCCCCCATTCCCCTTCCCATGTGAACCACTGCTGAGGTGTCGCACTTAGCTGCAGACAGTTGCGGGGTTCACTTTTCTTTTCTTTTCCAATTTTAAGAACCACTTCCCCCCCGTTCAGTCTTTGGAATGTCCGCTGGATGGCGGTGCTTCCATATGGGAATATATGATGAAAAGATGCGAGATGGTAGTACTTGGAGTGCTGAATAAGTGGACGAACGGACACACAGACAGATGCATGGACGGACGCACGGATGGCTGCACGGACGGATGGACGCATGAACGGACGCAGAAGCAGATGCATGGTCGAAAGCAAGGACGGATGCACAGATGAACGTGCGTGCGCAGGAACAGACGCACGCACAGACGGGCGGATGGACGCATGGGCGGCCACATAGACGCGCGCATTTTTTTTATGATATCATAGATAAAAACTAGTTCATACCAATCACCATTTATGAACATGTTTTTTTTTCACTGCTGCATTATTCTGGCGTGCTGTCTCGTTTCAATGTACCTCTAATATAAATGCTCCCGCACTTCAGCGTACGGCTGCGAAGTTTAGATGTCACTTTGGTGTTATGATGAGTGCACCAACAGTGAGAGGGCTACATATAGCCAGGTGTTGCCGTTCATGCGGGGAAAAAAATTCGGCTGCAAAAACAAGGTGCACAGCCCGTAACTTCAGCATACAGCTACAGATATAATACGCGAGAGCCTTCGTTCGGCGAGCATGAAACAGCCACCCATAGGAAATAAGATGCAGCGTGAAAACTTGGGAGCGCAAGCTCGGAAAGGGAGAACCTAAAAATTCAGCGTATCACTCGAAGCCGTTTGGGCTGCGTACTCATCACCCTAATGAAAACTGTAACGACCAGCAACGCTTAATAATGTGAAGTTATGATGATAATGTTGCGCGCATTTACTCAACTTCTGCATAATATTACAAGTGCCGCAAGGCTGCAGCAGATCAGTTTTTTTCCAGAGAATTGACAGCTTTTAGGCTTAGGCAATTAAAAGAAAAATGACAACGCAGAGAGCGCAAGTAATTAGGCCACGCACGGCTTTGTTCTTATTATACAATTTTGTGTGAAAAAATGTGTGCCTTTCACTTTTCTGTGGGTAGAATAAGTGAACATTCTCACTCTTCAACATCATAAAGACCTTAAAAAAGTCGCAGTCATTTTCGTAATCCAGGTGTTTTAGTGTCAGTTAGGCCTTATTTGTAGTGGAAGATGCCAGTTATCTGCGCCTCAGGAAATAGCTATTGTATCTTAATTTTCTAGTTAACCTATTCAGAGATTTAGCACGAATTGTTTCATTTGATATGAAAAATCTAACACCTGACTCTGAAACAAACTGTTTTAGTATTGCCTTTCATTGGGTTATTCGAAAAACCGATTTATTGTGACAAGGAGGAAACGTTTATAGCTACGTGTATTCTATTCAAGCATAGCCGAAGCCTAGGCTTAGTATGAGTATTATTCAACTTCTGCATTCTTCGATTGTATGGAGGATATTCATGTCCTTTTGTTATGCTTGTAAGTGGTTGCTTCCAACTAGGTTTTTTTTGTTATTTTTGTGAATAATTATTGCATTGCCCATATGCCACCGTGGCATACTGCTACTCTCTTTCGAGAGAGTCTCTCGAAAGAGAGTAGCAGTATTGTAAGTAAACAAATAAAAACTTCTAAGAGCGAAACAAACTTGGTGGATTCTGCAGACGACCATCTATTCACGTGCAAACATTCAATGTTTGTTATCTGTAATATTGATGTGAATCGCTTCCGGCTTTTTTGCATTGCACTGCTTAAACTATCACTGTAAGTTTATAGTCGGAATTCAAATCGAGTGGGCTTTACGAACTCGGTAAAGTTATCATGGATCAGGATTTGCCGGAAGTCCGTCATTCAAGAGGCTTTATACTGTACGTATAAGGGCGGTGCGCGGGCATTACTGTATAGATCTTAGGCCTTTGTGATGGTGGATTTTACCCCAGGTATTTTTCGCGGAACGGGGCGTCTTTCTCCGCATTCTCAACTGATCGACTCACTGGGTGTTCAAAAGACTAGCGCATTGGGGAGCCTACTCTTTAATCTAGGTTATCCTCGATATAGAGCAAAAGAAATATTAAAGCGGGAGAAGTTAGGAGCTTAATTCAACTTTATTTCCTACTCTTTCGCACACAACTAGAACTGATTTTTCGCACACAACTGAAACCTATTGAGTGCTCCTTTGAGGGTACTAATAAGCAAACAATGCTCCTAGAACTGTTTTTACGTTCCTTTTAGAAGTTTGATAACTATGCTAACACTTCATTGAATTCTGGCAGTGGGCTTGCTATGAAACACATTCACGAGTACAGAAAACTTGGAAGTGAGAAGAAGGAATGTTTGCTAGTAAACAGATGTCATTTTTGTTTGTTTATAAAATATATCGCCAGGCCTGGGCGGATTAGGCAGCACCATCGCAATAACTGGAATAATGGCCTTTCTACTGCTCCTTGTAGACTCTCTTAGGGCAAGTTGTACAAGTACATATCTATAAGTTACCCACCAAGTCAGAAGTAATGGAAACTTTTATGAAGGAAGCAAGCAGTAACAGACGATGGTGATGATTGCTTATATAGTCTCACAAGGCAGTAGTGGAATTGTGCCATACTAAAGTCCTGGTCTGGCCAAGACAACTATGAAGTGTGAAGATACTGTTTTGAGCCCACTATTGTGGCAGCCATTGGCCGGTTTATTGGCCAAGCCACTGTGGTGGATACGAGCCAAGACATGCAGGAGCAAGCAAGCAAGTGACCAAGGCAGCCATTATCGACTATGTTTGCTTTCATTTAGCATACCATCTCTAGGAAGAAAATTATGGTTACGTGAAAATTATACAAGGGCACAGAAGGCGCGGACTTTGTAGCTTGCCCGCTACCATTGTTTTCTCAAAAGTGTATACAAACTCATTAGGCAGCTACTTTTATTTTATTGGCACTAGTCTGTACCTCAGCAACGCATGTTTCATTAAAAGACGATCTGATAAATAGACATACGTTGCTCTGTTGATTAAAAATTTCAATCGATAATCAGCCTTCTTTTCGTTTGTTTCTTTTTCATCTTCGTGTACTTGCGCTGTTCTATGACAAAGCTCTGCGAAGTCGCCGATATCGCTACAGTGTTTACTTGACGGGCCCTTCCCATAAAGCGTTGGGAGAAACATGCGCGACAATACACGTGAACACATAAAAAATGCGCACAAACAGTTCACCAGGGCTCCGACCGCCCCCCCCCCCCCAATCGGGAACAACTGGAAGAACGCTTTACTTTGGTATGCACCGGATCCCTGAACTACTCCTTGAATTGAGTTTAGAAAAAGTGGTTAACGATTTAGAGTACTGGAAAATCTACTATGGGAAAGCGGAAAGTCGTCCCGTGGAATCCTATGTTTCTTTACACTGCTGAAACGAATACCAGGAGCAACATAGGAAAACACTTGCTGTTGAAATATGCTTCGCGAGGCACTGCATTTGTTCCGGCTCAATCGATCGATTTCATTATATATTGATACCTAATAGGTCTTCATCCTAATTAAACATATGATCCGCTATCAATTGCATGCGTCAATTATAACTTCGAACTGTAATTCGAAGAGTCAATCACGTGCCAGTTCTATTTTTGAAAACACGTTTGATGAAAATTGGCAAAACCGAATGCACTGGGTAAAATTATTCAAGCGTATATACTTGTCGACCGGAAGTGCGTAGAAGAGAAACAATAATTTGACTCCTTCCACGTGTCATTGATCGTTATGGTTTGCAATGACACCGTCACAATTGATTGATTTACAGAGAAGCTCTAAGAAAAAGCGGTGATTGTGATAATGATGGCGTTTACATCGAAGCATAGGAACTCGCAGGGATTAGCCAGAAATGAGGCAAACCAACCCTACTCATTAAATTCCGCAGTCAATAAGAATCAGCACTTTTTCTTCGTTACTACAACTGCTCATTATTTAATAACCTTCATTACATATATTTCGCCTTCAGAGCGGAGAGGTCAATAGGAAGTCACGATATGGCTTGGTCGCAGAATGTTTTGACTTATATAATACAAGGCACCTAATGTATCCAAGTTTGATGCCTACTCAAATAAATACTCATGAAGTAATAATGAAATTGTGTCAAAATGTAGCACAAGTTTTCCAAATTGCTTAGTTCAGGTGAATAAAGCTATCTAGTTTGCTGAAAATTTTAGAAGTCAGTTAATATAACAGCTTCTATTTGATAAACTAACCGTGCTTTTGGGACGGAAAGCCCCAACCATTATCACTAGTAGTAGTAGTAGTAGTAGTAGGTAGTTGTAGTAGTAGTAATAAATTTTATTTCTTGGAAATCAACAAAAAGTAACCCAGGAAAAAGGCATTAAATAGGTTCGAGAAAAAGCCCGCCGTGGTAGCCCAGTAGCTATGGCACTCGGCTGCTGACCCGCAGGGTGCGGGTTTAAATCCCAGCTGCGGCGGCTGAATTTCCGATGGAGGCGGAAATGTTGTCGGTCCGTGTGCTCAGATTTTGGTGCATGTAAGAACCCCAGGTGGTCGTAATTTCTGGAGCCTTCCACTACGGCGTCTCTCAAATCCATATCGTGGTTTTGGGACGTTAAACTTCGCATATCAATCATTGTCACGGACGGCTATTTTCGGCGACACCGCGTCACGGCAATTAACGGGCGCCGTACTCCCCGACTGACCGTGAGAACACGGCGGCACATGAAAGGGAACCGATAAGTGCAAATGGGGTGCTCTCCTTAGAACGTCGCCGCCGACAGTTAATCCTTTTGTACCCGTGGCGACGTCTGCAAGGTCGTAGAAGGCCGCGGTATACCCCGTACAAGGATTAGACTACAAGACGCCCGGCTGAGAGCTAAGTGGTTGACCGTTCCCACGGAGAAAAGCGTGGGAAACGCTCTGGGGGCCAAGCCGTATGACAAAAACCCGACAGGTTGTCACTCTCGCTAGTTGCGGGCCCTCTCCCTATTAAAAAGGGGTGGGTCAAAATATTTTTGGGGCGGAGTTTCCCCACAATTCAACGCGCATGATTGGACCCAGGTAGAGGTCTCTTGTCCCCAAGGAAGAGAGCGAGGAGACAGGAGGGGGATTTAAGCGCAGGATTTTGCCCTGCTAGGCAGACTAGTCGCTGACCAAGATGTTGTAGAAACAGATCAACAAGCATCTCTTCTAGAAGTTTTTAGTGTGGCTCTGTATCGGCTGGCCACCTAAACTTAGCCGTTCGTCTAGTTGTGACGCGATATTAACGTCTGCAACGTAGACATCGGGACTTCGCTTCGAGTTAGCTCAACCTGCTCGAAGCCACCTGCAAGCACTAGCCTCCCGGAGCCACCAGCGTTGCAACACCGCCGACATCGCAGTCGTGCCAGAACTCTCTTCGACTTCTCGCTTCCGATCGTCGGGGACGCAACGCTGCCGGTCATCACACGTATGCCTTCACCTGTTTATATCTTCGAACTTTCTCCTCCGTCGTTCTATTTTTGTTAGTTTGTGTAGTTTGTAATAGTTCTCTCTCGTAAGCTGATTTATTGTTTCTGTTATATATTTCTTTAATTGTATCAAGTGTCGGTGTATTTTGTTAGTTGTATTGAAGTGTTTATTAGATCCCGTGTTGCTGCAATACCACTAGAGTAAAGTTTGTTTTATTTTCCCACGTCTCTGATCTCTTCACTGTCTCTGCTTGCGTACGGAACGAACCAACCTGCTGTCATTCCCGTCGCCGACTTCGCGCTGGCGACGCTAGAGTGGCAGCTTGTAACAAAACTGGCGTCCGCGAGACAGGACGTTCCGTACAAGAGTAAGACAGTGAGGGGTAAACGAGAACCGCACGGACAGCGTGGTGATAGAGCCGCACAGTTAAAGCGGTTGCATCCTGCAATGATTGCGCTGTTTTTATAGTGGAATTATAGTGACAGTTTGCAGTATGGAGTGTATAGATTTGGATAAGTGGATCGCGTACGGTAAACAGTTAGGCCTCGAGGGCGCCGAACTGAGACAATGGGTTATGGAGCAGCAGGAACAGGCGCAGGCGTTAGCCAGAGAAGAGCGGGCACTGGCCCGAGAGAAAAAAGAAAAGGAAAGAGAACGCAAAGAAAGGGCGAAAGAACAAGAAGCGGCAAGGGAAGCGGCAAGGAAAGCCGGAGAATGAGAAGTGCAGTTACTGCAATTAAAGATTCGCCTCAGTGAGGGTAGCAGGGTTAGCCGATCCAGCAGTGAGCACGGCGATGCCGGCGAGAAACTGTCATTTGAGCGAGACACATGGTGTCAAGGGCTACTCACGGTTCTGCCTTGCGAGGCAAATGAAGCTGTTGCGCGACTCAGTCAGCAGAACGCGAACAACGAGGTAGTTAAGGCAGAGATGTTCCGGATATCCGGAACTTCTGTCTGGACAAAAGAAGAGCAGCTCAGACAAGAGTCTGAAGAGAGCGCGAAGCAGAAAGAGAAGAGTCTGACAGCAAGGCGCGTCGGAAAGCGTTGGACATTGAAGCGCGTCATGAAACGCCAGAACCAGAAATCGCGCTAGAAAAGGGCCCACATATTTTCGAATGCATGCATATAAATGATGTAGAGAACGAGGCCTTGGCCGGTCTCGAGGTAGAGACAGTATCAAAAAACGGTCTTAGCGAGGATGAGGTGTGTGCCAGCAGCCCTAATGGACCCAGTAAGAAGCTGAAAACCATCCTCATGCCTCGAGAGGACGTCTCGAGATCGTCACATGCAGATAGGGTTAGCACAGTGGCTAAACACAGCGAGAACGCAACGCTTCAGGAGTGCAGCGATGCCATCGGAGAGGGCCCAGTTAATGGTTTCATCAGCATTAACAAAGATAATTTGGCCCGGCAGTCCGTCGTGACACCGAGTTCAAAATGTTTGAGCGTGGGGCAAAATGTAACACAAGCTCCAACGAGCTTCCCGACTTCTCAGTTCCCGACGCGACTTGATGATGGCATCGAGAGAAAGGGGGCAAGCAAACATCGCCGGAAACGAAAGAAGCGGAAGCGCACTGCGCTGCGCAAGCCTAGGTCAGGCCCCACTCAGTCGCAAGAAAGACGAGAGGGTAGGCCATTAGTCCGTTTCAAGGAACGTCAATGGTGGCGTTCAGAGAAGCACAAGCGGCGAGCCAGGTGTAGAGGAGAGAAACGAGGTGCTTTACCCAAGGGAAAGGCGCGTTTTAGTTGGACAACTTCAGGAAGGCGACCTTGTCCAAAGGGTCAACGTCGAAAGATCACAAAAGCTAAATACCGCGTCGGGGCGAACACAAAGGGACAGTGGCCCCAGTTTTCCTCCTGTTTCTGGCGCCCATTTCAAATTCCTGAGGGGAACAGGCCCAAGTGTAAAATGAGGTATGACGGCAGTGCACTAATTCGAGTTTGTGCATTTTGTAGCTTCTTGCGTGCTCGAAAACTGCCCGCACCACGACCCCATCGGGTGCGATTCAAAAGAATCTAGTTGAGAAAGGGGGACCGGTCAGTTTGAGTAACTTTTGCACAGGCGTGTTAAATACTGTTACTCAGGGTACGTCAAGATGCGTATTCAAGTCTTTTAAATTTTGTAAGTTACGTGATGCGGTGTAAATTTTTCAAAAGGAAAACCGCCGAACCAAAGGCTGAAAATTGAAGTTAGTTTAATCATGAGTGCGAAAATTTGCATAAGGTAAAAACGGAGAAAATATGTTATTTTTCTCGTTTTTTTCAAAGGCTTAGTGTAATATCGTATACCTCCACTGCCATGTGGGATGTGGCATAAATGAGCATTTGAGGAAGATGTTAGCATAAACCGAATGATTTCGTAAATTGATTAAGATTGGCGTGACCCGGTACAGTTGTCGTTGCGCGCATTGAGAATTGAGGTCTATGATCATGTTATTTTTTTTCCTTTCGTCTGTTGTTTTCTGTTTGTAGGTGCGTATTTCATTGTATAAAAGAGTGCTTTGAGTTATTTTCTTCTTGCTTGGTGCATTGGTTGTTTTTACTTGTTGTAATGCACATTGAAGGATTGCACTACAGTAGAGGAGCGCACCTGTCCCGTTTTGTTTCGTAGTATACATTCGTGTAGTGTATTCTGTATTGATGGCTGCCGTACACGGCTATTTCCTCTTCTTGTTTGTATGGCGCATTGATATTGTTGCGTGTAACTGAGGCTGGTACTCTAACAATTCTTTGTTTTTTCTTTGTTGTTACTTTGATGCACTCTGCCTATTTATGTTGTGTATGAGAGGGACAGCCCTCAAGTCTCCCTTGTTGGTGTTGTTTTGTTCCTTGTTGTCGAAAAAATTCCCCTCCGTGGGAACAAATGTTATGAATAACATTCTGAAAGTGGGGGGGGCAATGTCACGGACGGCTATTTTCGGCGACACCGCGTCACGGCAATTAACGGGCGCCGTACTCCCCAACTGACCGTGAGAAACGGCGGCACATGAAAGGGAACCGATAAGTGCAAAATGGGGTGCTCTTCTTAGAACGTCGCCGCCGACAGTTAATTCTTTTGTAACCGTGGCGACGTCTGCAAGGTCGTAGAAGGCCGCGGTATACCCCGTACAAGGATTAGACTACAAGACGCCCGGCTGAGACCTAAGTGGTTGACCGTTCCCACGGAGAAAAGCGTGAGAAACGCTCTGGGGGCCAAACCGTATGACAACAACCCGACAGGTTGTCACTCTCGCTAGTTGCGGGCCCTCTCCCTATTAAAAAGGGGTGGGGTCAAAATATTTTTGGGGCGGAGTTTCCCCTGAATTAAACGCGCATGATTGCACCCAGGTAGAGGTCTCTTGTCCCCAAGGAAGAGAGCGAGGAGACACGAGGGGGATTTAAGCGCAGGATTTTGCCCTGCTAGGCAGACTAGCCGCTGACCAAGATGGTGTAGAAACAGATCAACAAGCATCTCTTCTAGAAGTTTTTAGTGTGGCTCTGTATCGGCTGGCCACCTAAACTTAGCCGTTCGTCTAGTTGTGACGCGATATTAACCTCTGCAACGTAGACATCGGGACTTCGCTTCGAGTTAGCTCAACCTGCTCGAAGTCACCTGCAAGCACTAGCCTCCCGGAGCCACCAGCGTTGCAACACCGCCGACATCGCAGTCGTGGCAGAACTCTCTTCGACTTCTCGCTTCCGATCGTCGGGGACGCAACGCTGCCGGTCATCACACGTATGCCTTCACCTGTTTATATCTTCGAACTTTCTCCTCCGTCGTTCTATTTTGTTAGTTTGTGTAGTTTGTAATAGTTCTCTCTCGTAAGCTGATTTATTGTTTCTGTTATATATTCTTTAATTGTATCAAGTGTCGTTGTATTTTGTTAGTTGTATTGAAGTGTTGTATTAGATCCCGTGTTGCTGCAATACCACTAGAGTAAAGTTTGTTTTGTTTTCCCACGTCTCTGATCTCTTCACTGTCCTCTGCTTGCGTACGGAACGAACCAACCTGCTGTCATTCCCGTCGCCGACTTCGCGCTGGCGACGCTAGAGTGGCAGCTTGTAACAATCATCAACGCCTGAGAAAAGCCTCTGCACCTTAAGCTCGCTACCGATAACAAAAGAGTTTTCACGTACACATATCACAAGAGCGATAATAAAAGAATACGGCAATCAAAGTAAAAAATACAAGCAAAGCGTGATACACTTAACATACTAATAGGTACATTGACGAAGGAAGCACGGATGAAACGATGCCAAAAAGAAAGTGTGAGGAAAGAATAGTTCGAATGTAGGCGTGCGCGCTGAGCTCAACAAACGACACTAGTGAAATGCACGCCCTCGTGCTTAGCAGCGTGACACCTTGCCTGTTGAGCTTTCACAGCAGGCATGCGTTTGTATTTCACGTGCGGCAAACAACAAGCTCAACAATTTTTTTACGGGCTTATTTTGTGTGAAAAATCCACGCACAGGATACATTCAACACATGCACACAAATACACGCACGCACGTACGCACACTTTTCCATAAACACCAGCGTTTTGTGATAGTAACGAACGTGAGCTTTGAATGTTTGTGCACATATATTAATAATCGTTGTGGTTTAACGACCCGAAATAAAGTTATCATAAAGAAAGACGCCGTATTGGAAGGCTGCGGAGATTTTCGACCTCCTGGACGTTCTTTAACGTGCACCAAAGTATAAGAACACGAGCGTCAACCATTTTCGCCTCTTTCGAAATGCGGCCGTCGCGACCGCGACTCCATTCCACGACATGCGGGCCCGCAGCCGCGTGCCTTAGCCACTAGACCACCTCGGCGACTTGCCCATATTTCATTAGTGTCTAAACTACCTATCCTTCATGACGACGTTTGGTGTCCCAAACAAACCTGGGACATTAAGGTGATGGAGATCGCGTCGCCTTTTACGGGCGCAGCTCCTCTTTGTCTAACCTTGTCCTGCGTTAGGCGTAACCAGCTAGACGGACAGACGGACGCACAGAGGGACAGACAGAGAGATGGACAGACAGATACACGTGCAGACAGAGAGACACACATGGAGAGACAGGGACACGTACAGACAGACAGAGACACACGCACAGACAGACAGAGACAAACGAATGGACGCTTCGACCCACTTATCTGCATTCACTCCGCGACTATGCTGTGATTTTTTTGCAATAATTTTTCTTCCTTGATTTTTTTTTCACCTGTAGAAATGTTAAATGTGTTCGAAACGCTCCCTCTCGCACATGGGGGTCGCGCTAGTTGCGGCCTTCCTGCCCAAATGGAATGACCCACGATCTTGCGTCAAGGCGTCGGCGTGAATGTGGTGCGCATTCGGCACGATTTGTCCTCCACGGGAACAGAAAACACGTCCTAAGGCGATTTGTAACACTACGTCATCGGCCACAGCCGTATTCTTCTGGCCATGCAATCATGCGCATGCACTTTGGTGCCACCTCGTCACCGAGCACGCTCGTCGCCTATTACGCGGGGCATCATGCGAGGCTGGCCCAACGAATTGATCGCTGTTTATAACCGCCTGAATCAGTTCCACTCGCACAGTGCTGCACACCAGGCAGTGACAAACGTATCTGGAACTCGACCGCTACGAACGCCTGCGAGGTAAGGCCTGTCTGTCATTAATGGGTGCTTGTAATTGTTAGTCGGCTTAGTTGTACTAATTCAATATTCTTTTTTCTTCTCTATGTTAGAGGATTTGCTTACGCGGATACGATGAGTGGTAACTTTGACGAGTGTTATTTGCCCGAGATTTATTGTTAACGCCGACTGGCAAATTTGGGTTTTAGTGCCTTCGCTTTGCGCATCGCAAGGACCACGCATAACGAAAACCGGATACTTTTTTTTGAGCCGTCGTCATTGGTAGCGTGTGTTGTGTTCGCTTTAGGCTGTGACATGACGTGCTGAAGATAAAAACTACTAATTTTGCCACATGCTGCAAAGGATCAGTACTATATGAGTCGAGCTGTGAGGAGGAACGACTCACAGTATTACATTTATTTTGATAGTGTTGCGCAATGTCCCGTTTACGGCAATGGAAGTCAGGTGGTCGTGTCAATGAATTCAAGTTATCACCGGCGAGATAATACTCAGAAAAATGCGATAACGTTCACCAAACTGGGCAAACTGATGGCTTCACTCCATCGACGATAAAAGAAGGTTGTTTGCCGAGGCAGCATACTGTATTGGTATTGTAGCTTTTATAACCGTCGCGCAGGGAATAGCGAAAGCCGGCTGTCTTTTTGCATTGCAGTAAGCATTTGTAACTTGAAAATAGAAGATGGTCCATCTTATGCATTGGACAGGTTTAGTTTTGGAAAAGACGGACGGCTTGTAGGTGCTTAGACTGGACTGGGTGACAGTACCGAGTTGGTGAATGAGGTTTTTCTTTTTTAGTAATTAGAGGGGGCAAACTGGGACATCATAGTGCGACGTTTTTACATTATCGAGTCCAGCGGCTGAGGAACCGCATTTGAAGATTGTCACTTACGGTGAATGTATCGCTTTGCGTGAGGCAAGCAGCACCTGCAATGCATGTGACTGAAGTGGCATGCACACCTTCTTTCACGAATACATCCGCGTGCACCAGAAGCAGCATCATGGTAATAATTATAGTTGGAAATGAGGCTACAAGTATGCACTTAGGTTGTGTACTTTAGCGCAGTGATGGAAGTAACAATCGCAATACAAAGAGAGTGGATTCGTCGGTCGCCCGAAACCTGAACCAGCGTGTCGCTTCGCTTACGCGTGTGTCGCTACTCATTCCAGCATAATTTCGGGTGCTCGCGTAGGATTCCGGCTGAACTAACGTACTTTTGTTGTCAAAAACGTAATTAGTCAAGAAACAATCCACTCATTTTGGAATGATAGTGTAGCGAGAGAGAGGAAGACGCGACGGCGGCCAACGTGGTTGTGTCTTCTCTCGCCACTTTATTCCACGCCTGAAGCGGAGCCGCGGCGGCTGTCAATGTCCGACACACCAAGTGCACTAGCTTGTTCTAATCCTCGCGCCGCTCGACTTAGCATCAGCTGCACGAGAGGCGCGGCGCGGTGATCAAGAAATGATGATGGTGATGATGGCACCACGGGGCTCCCCCCCCTAGCGCTTTGCGCGATTTGAAGGCATATGAAAAAAAAGAAAGATAGTGACAAAAGCTATATACATGAACGACAATCCATAAAGTGTTCATTTGGAAAGTCCAGGTTGTCAGCGTTGATGGGTCATCGGTAAGCAGCGGGTCTCTGGCGGGCGACACTGGGAATGGCGCAGTGGACGAGGATGGTGATGAAGGGACACTTTCGTCGATAGCGATTACCAACGACAAGGCGAAAAATGGTCAAGGGCCGAAAACACACACGGGCCGTTTCGGTACGGTCGATTGTTGCGCGCACTCGGACACTGATGCTTAAAAGATGGACTGTAGCATGAGCGTAGTACGGCCAGTCCAGAGGGTCTAGTGTTACTTCCTTGTTGGAGCTGGTGGGAACGTCGACGGGGAGTGTGGTCAACCCTGGTAGTGTGTTTACCGTGCTGGTACCGTCGCTTCCGGTGGCACATTACCGGCTGCGGCGGCCGCCTGGTCGGCCGAGTAGGGTGCAGATAAGTTGTAAACGGTGCGCTTTGGACCGATGAAGTGCGACATGGTTTACATTGATAACGAGCCGGCTCAGAGGGCACTGATAGATTGCTTTTTCCGACCTTTGACGATGTGTAACGCGCAGGCGTACGCCGATGAGTCGTCGCGTTGTTCAAGCTAGAACCGACGTTTGGTAATGCGAGATCGAGCGGCGCGTATGTGGCGTCACAGTTGTCATGGGCCGTCGACGGCGTTGAAATGCTCAAGCACGCGTACGTAGTGGTAGGCGGATGGTTTAACTGCGCATCTGTTGGGGCATGCACGGTGTGCTCCACCTGTGGTGAGCCAGGTGTGCGGCCCTCGGGATTTCCTGACATCGTCACAGCATCATGCACGTTCAGCGGTGCATGCTCAGGGGCTTGAACTTCTGAAGGATACATCGAGGATGATGTTAGTTGGTGCTGGCAGTCCACGAGGTTTTGAGCAGCAGGCACCGGTGTGCAGGAGAATTGATGGCGTGCAGTGTCACAGTGGGCTCTGGGTCCATAGTGTGAGTGGTG
Organism: Rhipicephalus annulatus; assembly: GCA_013436015.1. NCBI lineage: Eukaryota > Metazoa > Arthropoda > Arachnida > Ixodida > Ixodidae > Rhipicephalus > Rhipicephalus annulatus. Next base: position 19,890 of record WOVY01003133.1, read on the forward strand.
TCGTGGGCCTCCACAGGTGCCGGGACAGGCGGGGAGTCTGCAGGAAAGTCAGCTGGCCCAGCTGAGGTCGTCGAATCGCCCGGGACAGACAGTTCAGCCGACCAAGTCTCTGCAGCGAATGCGACGGTGCATGGGGCAGCGGCCGGTGTCGAATCCATGTGGCCAGTTGCCGGCAGGGGAATGGTCTGGACTGGCTGTGGGGCGAGAGGCGTCCGGGAAGGTGATGAGTCAAGTGCAGTGGCGGGTCGAATTGAGGCTGCCAGGCTTGTGCTGACTGGAGCATGGCCGCGTAGCTCGGTGGTAGTAGTGCAGCGCTGGTCGCTTGTTCGTGTGTCCGTGGTCACCAATGTAGCGAGAGAGAGGAAGACGGGACGGCAGCCAACGTGGTCGTGTCGTTCTCTCGCCACTTTATTCCACGCCTGAAGCGGACCCGCGGCGGCTGTCAACGTCCGACACACCAAGTGCGCTAGCTTGTTCTAAACCTCGCGCCGCTCGAGTTAGCATCAGCTGCACAGGAGGCGCGGCGCGGTGATAAAGAAATGATGATGGTGATGATGGCACCACAATAGGATGTACCAAGGCATGGAATGTGCCCAACAAGTGAACGGCTGACAGTAACGCCGTTTTAGCCGTTGAAGCTCCTGGCAGTTGAATGAATGAATGAATAAACTTCATTTAAAGTCCGGCAGTTTTCATGAGGTGAGGTGGGGGAAGAGAAGATTAACGGCTGACAATATGAAGCGTAGCGGAACTGTTCGGTAAGCTGTTCATTTAAGCAGGGTGTGCCATCGACTGCGACCATCGACCAGGAAGGGCTCGAATAATTTAAGGCGAAAATTTGGTGTACACTGTCGTCTTGAAATTCACAACGGCTGTGACGAAGGGTGTAACAGAGACGACGAAATAAGGGCTGTCACGGGCAATGACCGTAACGACCGGATGTTTTCGCTTATCTCGCGTTAGTTTGCACATCATACTTTGATTCCGCATTTCCTTGCGAGCGTCAGTGGGAAGGCGAAGAAGAGATTTCGATGCTTACATGGACAAAGTGTTACTGTGGCTCAGACAAAAATGTTTTCGCAAAACAGGAGGGCACTCGATGTGCCGAGCCCCGTCCTTCTATACTCTAATTGTCAAAAAGTTCTGCACTGTCGTGGTGTTCGTCTGTGCCGTCAACGAATTAATTTTGGTTGGTTCGCATTTCAGGGAGACGAGAAGCCTTATGGTTAGTGGCGACAGAAGCGGGATAATAAGAAATGAAATTGCGACGACATGCGCGCTTCCGTATGCAAGATGGGTAGATGACACGATGAGATAGACAACCCACGTTCCGCTTGTGCATATGTACTCCTTTGCGGCTTCATAATTGCACCTAGGCAAGCACCAAATGTGAGCCTTTTGTTGGAAAATTATTTTTACATCCGTGCAGGGACGAAGAGTCATAACCAGCAAGAGAATCAATCGAGCTCGACTCTCGTCGCCTAGTGTTGAGTGCAAATGAAAGTGTTTCGAGGAATGGCCGTGGAACGGGAAAAGTTTTGGAAGTGTCGCGGAAAGGTCATATGATGTCATTCTTGTCGCAGGACGAGTTGTCATTAACTGTGAAGACATATAGAGGATGAGGACAATTATTGAACCAATGGCTCGGTATGAAGGTCAGCTGTTGAGATTTCTGGCCTCAATGAGGAAAGTGGTGGAGTTTGTGAAATGACAATGCAACGTGCGAGCATTCATCTATGCAACACGCAGTGCAAATATAAGCATTTAGTCGGCAGTGCCATCGCTTTCATGAGCACACAGTAACGCCCACGACACATGCTTGTGTACAAATGTAAGGCAAGAACGCCGTCAGGAAAGTGCACTAATGATGGCAACAGAGGTTGCACGTAAAAGACAGAGCTTCGAAGACTTAAACGTCTCACGAGGTACCGGTGAGACCACGCAACAAGCGTTACTTAACCAGCATGCATAGTGTATGTCTCGCTACACGAAGGAGGGTGGTCATACTGTAATTAAGCGAAGCACACCACCTGTGTTCTAGGTTGAGTGCGTCCTACCTTGTCGAATTGAGTGGTAGCAGTATACAGATATGGCATCCCAACAATTTGAAAACGGCACATATACAGGTGGAAAAACGCATAATAACAAGAAAACAGTGAAATATATCAATGCCTCGAAAGCGGACGTAACAAGGCTGCGTAGTAGGACAATTTAGAGTTATTTAGGTCATCCCCATTTTGCTTATTGAGAGCGGGACCGTTCTGGTTAGGGCGAATTGAGTTTTGAAACCCTATGGTAGCACGCAGCTGAGTCAAAGATGCAATACATGCGTGACTGTCGCAGTTTGGTGGCTTGTGTACCTTGCAATCTTTTCTGGGTTCGTCTTTGCCTAGCACGTGCAGTACACTCTGCATGTCTGGTCACAGCCCAGCCGAGCTTCCACAGTTTTGTATCTGTAGTTTCGGCGTATTGTAATTATGGTGGCAAAAAACAAAGGAACTTGCTTAAATCAGGTGCGGTGATATCTCTCGCTGGCCCACAGCTTTTGCGTTATGAACGACGCTGTACTCCGAGGCGCAGGGTAAGGTATATTGGGAAAGGCATACTAGAAAAGCTCTGTAAAGAGGGGCAAGTACATTTGCGCAAAATTACCGACCAATCATCTGCGAATGATGTAGAATGACTGACTGCAGTGACACACAGACATGAAATATTATACAATGGCTCACTCATATAACCCACAGTGGTGACGATATGTCGTTGACAAGCTCGGACAAGGGTTATCCTCCTCAGCATGCTTCGCCACAGAAGAGTTCCAGCGTTTCAGAAGCCCATTGTGGTTGAAATGCCAAAACACCAGTGTGGTCTTTTGATTTAGGTGCACTTTCAAGAAACCCCTATTTAACTGGAGACCAAAGCTGCATCTTACCTACTAGACATATTGTGGGTAATTTTTGTGACACTTTAGAATTTTCAAACTGAGCACCAAATATAACCTTCCTAGAGCTGACAATCTCAGGCTAAAATATTTTAACAGGAGGGCCACCTGCTGCACTACATGTAAAAACGTTGAATCCTGAGACTGAATGCTAATTTACCACTCTGGCTCCCCACGTTAATAAACACCCCAGCAATGCGCGCAGGGACTTGAATTTATTCTGGATTTTCCAATTATGGGGACATGGTATTCTAGAGACGTTTAATCAGTGGGACAATGTTGACGAAGATTGTTGATGACCCATGTGCTTGTATTTCCAGTGCAGGTAAGGTTGCATGACTTTTATTATTGGCTCATTTTTGGTTGGCTCCAAATTTTCGGGCACCAACGAACCCTTTCAAGAGCGGCCGCAGCATCCTGTGAAGACGTTCTCTGACTACGCGCTGAGTATATGCGATATTGACCGCTGCAATTTAGTTCAGGTGCCTCGCTTGCTTACAAAAAGAGTTATTCACGGTACGCAATGACGGTGGTGGTTCACAGTTTTGATCGGGCGCGAATGAAATTCCCGCACTCAAAGCCGAATTTAAGCTACTTTCAACTGGCACTTTGCGCAGTCCGCCCCCTATTCCCGGATTCGTCAACGCCTTTTTCACGAGCGACGATTACGGTGAGTTCGCCCATTCTTTTGCCCATTTTTATTCTCTAACCAGTCTCTTGTTTCTGCTTTCAGAGCCACCAACGTTTCTTTTTTTTTTCAAACGTTTACAAACCCTCATTATGTAAGTATTGTTGCTCTGTCACAGTGGTCTTGTGGCTAAGGTACTCGGCGGCTGACGCACAGGTCGCGGGATCGAAGCCAGGCTGTGGGCGGCTGCATTTTTGACGAAGGCGAAAGTGCTGTAGACCTGTGTGATCAGATTTTGGTGCATGTTAAAAAAAGTCCAGGTGGTCGAAATTTCTGGAGCCCTCCACTACGGCGTCTCTCATAATGATATGGTGTTTTTGGGACGTTGAACCTTATACGTCGTCATCATCATCATGTAAGTATTGGCTTCTACAGGATTATCTGTGTGGCCTACACTGCTGTAATAAAAACACGCCCTTGGGTTATTCGCGAAGTGGGAAAACTGAAAAAAAATTTTCGTACTACAAGTCATACGCAATGAAATGCCAAAATTGAGGACCAATGCAAGTGCTTTTGTTTGCAATATTCACAGGTCGTGCGATGTCGGCTTAATTCGGACTGAAGTGGTTACATCAGAGCCGACATTACCTTTAGCGGTGATAATTTGCAGCGACATAAGCGGTTCGCACAAGAAATCGCTAATTGTAAGCGTTATAATGAAAACAGTCTCGTTTGCATCCGCGGGTACTGTACATAAAAAACGACCAGTAAAAGATGAAAAGTATGAGCCATTTTCACTGCGTGGTATCGTTTCAAGCTCTCAAACAATATATGAGTGATAATCGAAAGAATTCTGTTGTGCTGAATAAATATGCCTTTCCGAAATGCACCTTTAAGACCTACCTCATTTTTCAGAAGCGGCACATGTGAGAACCCACTTACGATTTTTCTGCTTGAATACCTTTACGTAAGAAAACGCAAGTGTGCTTCTAATCATCCTTGACTCAATTTTTACGCTTACCCCGCCGCTGTGGTTTAGTGGCTAAGGTACTCGGCGGCTGAGCCGCAGGTCACGCGGTTGAGTCCCAGCTGCGGCGGCTGCATTTTCGATGGAGGCGAAAATGCTGTAGGCCTTTGTGCTCAGATTTGGGTGCACAATAAAGAACCCCAGGTGGTCGAAATTTCCGGAGCCCTCCACGATGGCGTCTCTCATAATCATATGGTGGTTTTGGGACGTTAAGCCCCACATGTCAATAAAATCAAGTGATTGGTACACTTTTCAGAAAAAAAGATAAGTGTTGCCATATCGGTGAATTTCAGCTTTCCATGCAATATTCTTTGTATGTTGCCTTGCATTGTATATAAGCCGTTGCTATGCTTTCCAAAAGTTTTTTTTTCTTTTTTTGTGAGAAGCATAACTTCTTTTCTGCTCACAGCAGTAAAAACGTTTCCGTCAGTGAGCACAAAAGATGGACGAAGTCAGTAACATATAATATCATCGGGGAAGCAATGCCATCTCTGTACACGGTAATTCATGTGACTATTAGTATGCTGGAAGTTTAGTAAAGTGCGGAGAACGTACCTTTGGTTTCAGCGCGAACAAAGACGATTACCTGGAATACTTGGGAGAAACACTGATAGGGAAAGCTGCAACCTATATCGCCCAATTCTATCTAGTGAGAACGTAGTCTTGTTGTTGTGAAGAGAGCATGTGTGCCTGAAAATGGTTGACAAGTTGCTTACCTGCGTTTCAAGGCGCCTTTCGTTGGGATTGCCGAAAATGCAATGATTCACGCGTCATTTTGCAGTAAACAACGGAGAGGCTGTCGTGGGCAGGCGTCCGTAATCGCAATATTCTTGTGGAACTTGTCCTGGGGAGAAAGGTGTGGTCAATGTTCCCTGCATGACCCAAAAATTGGGCCTACTTTTAAACTGTGAGTTCGTTATTTGTGAATTTTTGAAATTCCACTACTCTTAGCAAATGACAAAAAATTGTTCTATTAGTCACTCAGAAGAAGCCGGAGTTCCAAGTTATAATGGCTGCATAGGATTCAAAATTGTCACATGATGCTCGCTCCTAATTTTTTCCCTCCAATTTTTATGCACCCATTAGAGAGCGCAAGTATAGTTTAGCATGGTAGTGTGTGCCTGCCATGAAGCTCTCGGCGCTTTCCTCTACGAGTCCTGGAAATCTTGCCTGCTCGATTCTCCACGCATTTGTTTACCTTATGGATGCCGTGAAGCAGAAAAACGCATTGTCCAGCGCAAAGATGTCGATAATCACAGTCACTAAAGTAGAACATGGAGGGGGGGAGGAAGCCACACGTCGCCGATTTGTAGATCATTTCGAAAATCACGTAGTGTGTAATTGATGAACAATGCCGGCCCTAGGGCCGAGCCAGACGCAAGGGGCGCCTGACGAGTACGCATAGCTGCATATAATTATTTTCAAGCACTATATACATCATTCCACGTTTTCTGACATAAAACTTGCTACTCCGTGTAACCCTGTATCTCTAAACCAAATCACAAAAAAATCCCCCAAAAATAGTCGTATTGGCTTGACGGTGTCTTCCTTACATCTCAGTGCTCGACGCCGTGAAGCCAACTTACACATTATTATCAGAAAATTTAATATTTGTTTTACAAGTGGCGTATTGAGTAACTCAGTAAATCGAACTATAATTTCCACACTTAGCCAGTAAAACACATTCTGGTTTGATTGTGCCATGAAGACTGCAACTTTGCGGTTTGCTATTTGCACCGAAAGGTTGCTGTTCGAGGGCACGCATGACAAACCCAATCTATCCTAGGTGGTTTTTATATATTGCGCCGGTATTTTATTTGCACAATATCAATTACAGATAGCGGAGTTGGTGGTGGAGAAATACAGCACCGGAGGGCCCTTTTTATGACGTCATAATAACTTTACCTGTCAAAATGTGGGACAATGCTATAAGCCACTAATTTCACTTCGTATTCCCTAAGTCTATGCCCCCAATCATTCGGCGTCATTGTTGCGGTAGTTAGTGTTATAGTAGGTTTCGTATGATTCGTGTTTACAGCACTGCACGATAACGCAGCCGGATACGAAAGTTCTGAACCATGCACCGACCACCAAGAGTTTTCCGCCCTACTTAAACGTATTGGCCAGAGCACCGATGACACACTCGCAGTAAATCAGGCCGAAGACGAAGTAATTTATAAATGCCGCCTTTTCTCATTTCATCACTTTACTAAATGCTAAAAAGCAGCGGCCTGATGCGACATTTATACCCATGATTTGATCGTTTTTTCACGGGGTTACTCTAGACGATAAGCCTATTTCCAGCGATCATCAACAATGAAACTCTTGAAGTTAAGCCAAAATCTTGAATACTACGTTCATAGCGTTAAAAATCTGTTTTCGCTTGTATTCCGGATTTGGTGTCATTAGTTAGGTGCGAAACACTATAATCTTATGCGTGAACAAAAAATCAAGCAAGAACAAATGAAATAAATATCACACTATATCCACAGAGTAAATGATGAGTGGGGCGAAGCATCCGTCCGTCCGCTCCTATCACACTAAAGTACGCACCAGACGGATGGACGGTTTATCTAAATGAAAACAACTTGCGCCATCTAGTGATATTATTTACAAGGACATATTTTTTTTAGTACTACACCTGTTAAGCTTTGTTGTTCTTTATTACCTGTTTTTGTTCTGATAATCTGCACTATTTCTTGTTGATTCTGTCACTGATCCATGTAACCACCATTTTTCCGCTTTTTCATTCTGTTGTGTTAAAAATGTACCCCACTTCCCTCTGTAATGCCCACGGGCCCTGAGGGTATTGAAATAAATAAATAAACAAGTTTACACACCAGGCCACCTAGTGAGCAATTCATAAACTGGAAGTGACTACATACACACTATATACAAACGGATGAGGGACCAACCCGCGCCCTAAGAAGCTTGGCCTCTAGAAAATTCTGTGTCAGAGTAAGGATCGAACCCGAGGCGTTAGCGTGGCGAGCGTATGTTCGACCACATGGCAACGAATTTGCTTGTGAATACATTGAGAATACCTTCTTCTACTTGAAAATGCAGGCGAAGGAGCACGTTCTTTATAAACACACGCGTCCTGTATACATGTTTCACAATGCAACATAAAGTGTTGAATTAATAATGCGTGGTACAAGCGTTTCTTGCCAACGGGCTTCAGAACAAGTGATTATCATTATTTGTTGTGTAAAGCCGGTAACCCACTGAAATAGGCACAAAGCTACTGCTCCTGTTCCCTTCAGGCGATGTATATAGTGAATGCATGGCAAGTTCGTAAAGGATTGATGCACTAAATGTTTGAAGTGTGCACTAGGAACAGGTTATTACGTTCACTTCCTGAATTCGGCACTTTAGGCCCCTTAATCTGTTCCCCATAAGTGATGAACTCTGATATGCAGCACGAACACATAGTTCACTTTTGCTTTTTCAATAAAAAAGGATGTAAAAACTTTCCAAAGCCCTCATTCCGCCGAGAAAATTGGCTTTTAATCGCAGCTTTTTTCTTAATTGAGCCTAGAAGCCTACGTCTTGTGCTTCAAATGTTTGAGAGCTTGCTTCCTTTCACTTTCATTCAGGAAATAACGACAAGAAGCTGTGTTCATTTGGTCAGTATTATGAAAATAAATTATGTGCGCAGTGCGGTGGGATGAAACGTTCGATGTTTAACAGCCCGTGGTGGTGTTACAAGATCTTAGTAAGCTTGTATTGAATACAGTCGGGGCATATAGGGGCTTCTAAAAAACGTAAGTGGCTGTTTCAGCAACTGCGCGAAGTTGATGAGTATGGATTTCCTTTATTAATTGTTATGATAATTAGCTCAGAAATACTGCCTGTGAGCATCAGTGAAAAAACATGGTTGGTCCCTACGGGATAGCATTCCGTATAAAATGAAATTATATCGTGCTCTTAGAAGGCAGATATAACGTTTACTGTGCACTGATATAAGACAGTTGGTATAATGTGTATAGCTGTTTGGCGCCTATATCTCCGGTTAGTGTCGATGCACCCCCGTTCACGCGTGGTAGTGCATCTTTATTGCTATGAGAAACATTCGTGTTTGTTGATGAAACGAATCCTTCTGGTAGCTGTGACAGTCAGCGCTGAGTGTGTAACCAGAGAAACGTTGGACAACCCGAAAAGTGTCGCTGAATACACGAAGATCATGGGTTATTGTTGCCATTCTGTGGCACATTAAAGTGTGATTTAATACTACGGTCAAACTCGAGGGAAACGCTAAGCGCGCCCGATCACCGGCCGCGACTTTGCTCGAACCAAGTGTAAGCGAATTACGCTGTATTAAAGCCTGGTGAGGCAGGCGCACGTTGGAGAGCTATGTGTGGCCTAAGTAGACGCTTTTAGCGAGACCGACACTTGGCTAAAGTAACCGTCTCGTTGTGTGTGAAGGCGTTCAGAAAAGTGCACTTTTTTTGATAACGCACCAAATGGGTCGCGTCGAAGACGGAAAACATTCATTTTATAATAATGATGAAGAATCATTTTTCTTCATTTCTTTAAGGGGCCACACCACTCCGCTGACCAAGCACTGTGAGACTAAAGTGTGGGATATAAAAAGCACGTTTTTGAAGGCGAAAGAAGCCGAAAGACCAAGCAGCCATAGCGCTGTGGAAAGCGTGCTGGGAATCTGTTGCTGTGGCCCGAAAGGTTGTCGGTTCAATGCCCTTTGACGGAACATTTTTGTCCTTGACGTATGAAGACCAAAAGTTTTTGACGGCATTTCCGCGACGGAAATACGTCACTCAATTTTTAGTGTACCATGGCACAAAACAGTCATTGTTAAAAAGCAGTACGCAGGTTTCATGCCACATTATCACAAGCCAAGACCAACTTTTTTAAGTAAATGTCTCAAGTGTGCTTCTTTTATGTTTTTGAGTTTGATGTGTTTTTAAGCGTTCTGAATTACATTGCTTGTGCTGGACACGTTTCCTGGGTTTCCTCCTTCTTCGTCGTTATCTATTTCGTGTGTGCGATTAAGAACGGATCCGAAATTACTTGATCACTCTGTAAAACCAGCAAGGACTGTTTTAATTCTATGAGGTTAGAAATTCATATATACTATTTGAGATTCGAAAGCATGAATTTCTTTGTTTAAAATGTGCTTTCTCATTAAAAGACACTCTTTAGTTAATAGTCCCATTTTCACTTTTGCTTATTTCTGTGAATATTTCAGGAGGTGTCAATCAAGAAGTGGGTTACAATAAATGTAAAAACTATGAACATCACACGATCAATATTTTATTGCGTAATGCGTGGCCTCAACTTTTGCGGGTGGCAGATGGGCTAGAATTACAGGTGATGTTGAGTGCCATGCCATTACCGTCTTGGGCCGTTGGAGAAATAAAAGAAGTTGGTAGCACATGTGTAAAGACGAACTACGAATAAAGATTGTCCTACATAATGTGATATGCTTTATTGTTGATATTTATGTGATGCACAATTTAGTAAGCTCTGTTACAATATATGAAATAATGTTAAGCGGGTATAAGTGAAGATTTGGAGGCATTTGTATACCAGATTGTTTTTAATTACATTACGCTTTGAATCTAAGAGGAGTCATTGATCCAGATGAAACAATTCTCGAAACCTCCATAATTTTTGCGTAAATGTTATAAAATATTGCCGATTCATTGTTTATATTGAGGAGACGCTCTAGGTGCCGACCAGGACGGACGCGCGAAGATTGGCTCCTGCTTTTAAGAATGTTTTTCTGTGGTATTCATGAATTGGTCGCCGAGTTTTCAGTCCCATCTTGTGCCTAAGTTCTCAAGAGATCAGCAGATACCACCTTTGCGCTGGTGAGTGGGCTTTTAAACCGTTTTGGGGGCATTTTTACATGGCAACGCCACCGCGAGATTTAGGCCTAACAACCAAGGAGGCGATTGTCGCCGATGCGCTGACCCGGCGCCAACATGACTCAATGCTCTGCGCGTTCCAGCACCTGCAACTGAGATTGGAATACCAAGTAGATGGAGAGGACATCTCTTCAGAGGAATACATGAAAGACATGGGTCGGAAGGAAGCCGAAACGAGGCGCTCAAGGAATAAGCAAGCCGCGGTTAGCGTTTCTGCTGCCAAGGGTTCGACCAAGGCTGGCGTTGCGGGAGACGCTCCAGCCAGTCTTAGTAGGTATGATACCAAGCATACAATTGTGCGAGATGGACGCATGCCGCCACTACCCAAGGACTTCAGCAAAATTGTGCTACGACCACGTGGAGGATTAAATATCTTGAGAATTGGCACTGGAGCCGTGACAGACGCGATAGTACTGGCGGCCGGCATCAAAGAGGAGGAGGCCATGCAGGACATCATCTGTTCCAACATGCAGCAGAACATTATGGTGACAAGCACTCCGGACCAAGACAGAGCTTCAAGATACCTCAAGGTCAAGCGAATTGACAGTAGAGGCAAAGATATCGAGGTTAGCGCGTACGCCACGGCACCCCGCAATACTTCTAAAGAAGTGATTCGCGGGATCCCCGTAAGCGATACTCAGGAAACTTTGACCCGACAGATTGTGAACGCCAACAACCCGCTCGCGCTGCAGGCCAAGAGAATCAAGGACACCGGAACAATCATCATAGCGTTCGAAGGACACAAGATGCCCAGATTCGTGAGACATGGACCTCCACTTTTGCAGTGCTCCCTTTATCGCAAGAACATCAATATTTGTTACGTCTGCGGAAAGCTGGGACATCTGTCTGACGTCTGTCCGAACCCAGCTGAAACCATCTGCAGAGGCTGCGAGATCAAGAACCCAGATAGCCTGCACCGGTGCGATTCAAGATGCAGGCTGTATGATGGTCACCATCCCACGGCAGACAAAGAGTGCAAAAACAGGTTCTTAGTGCCATACGTCGTCAGACGCAGACGTTGGGAAATATCGTGAGCAGCCACAGAAGCTCGAAACTCATCAATCACATCGAGTCCAGACATCAGCGACAAGCAGCTTATTCCAGCCTACGGGACCCAGAGCATCCAGACTACTCAAGAACAGGAAAGGCGGCCCCACTCCAGGGGGAGGTCGCGTTCCAGAAGAGGTTCTAGACCCAAAGCCCCGCTCCCAATCACGGGGGCGCTAGAGTTCTCAAGGTCACCGTCAGGGTCGGGATTAGCCTGGGCGGCACCCGAATGGCCAGCTGCCTGGCGTTCAGTTCGAGATCACGGCTTCAAACCCGGGGAGAACGCCTGCAGTTACATCGAAAGGGAGCTGGGCTGAGCGAGTGCGCAACGGCGCGGCAGAGGTGATGACAGGTAAACTGCCAGAGCATGATAGAATTGTTCAGCTAGAGCAAGAAAACACGAGACTTACAAAATCGAATGAGAGGCTATCAGCTGAGTTAAGAGAAATAAAAATTCTTCTCACTAAGCTAACCGGTGCGCAGTCTTCACAGCCAATGCCTCAGCCAGTTGATGTCCCTGTGGCTGAAAACGTGGGGGACTCGAGAACCACAAAAAAGAGGGCAGTCATGGCAGAGCACGTGGAAGCCAACCAAACGACCATGTCAGATATGAAAGAGGTCTTTGACACGCTCAGAAAAGTAGTAGCCAGTCTTAGCGAGCAGATGGGTAGGCTACAGTCAAGCGTGGCGGCACTGGAAGAGCATAAAACTTTGCGCATTACAAGGTCGAAGCATATCTGCACAACACAGCAAGGCCTCCTCATGCACCAAACCAACCCCTTCGGCCACCAATACTAGTGGTACCAAACCTGTCGACAGGTGCAGCATCAGGCTCTGGCTGCCCATGTAATAACCATGATGGCAGCGCTACGTGAAGCATTTCGTATCTGGCAATGGAACTGTAGAGGTTACCTTAAAAAGAAGGCAGCCCTACAGCAGTATATCAGGAGCAGCCAAGAAAAGCCTCATATTATATTATTACAAGAAACCCTTTTACCGCAAGCAACGTTGCCTGGATTCCGGCCTGTGATAGGGGATACTGAAGGGAGGGGAGTCTGCACCTTTGTATGCAACAAACTAACGCATGTAACCCACGACCTCAAGATAGAAGCAGGCCGGTTGGAACACTTCATGGTAGAGATGGTGCCAGGTACCAGCAACCGCCAGAGCATTTTCATTTCTAATATATACAGCAGCCCAAAGGAACAAAAGCAAGGGTTCAAGACGGTTATAAAGAAAGCTGTTAATATCGCCGGGGAATGTCCACTCGTCAAAGAAGGTGATTTCAACGCCCCTCATCATACATGGGGTTACAAGTACAACACTAGGAAATGAAATCGACTTTGGCAAAGTGCCAGTGAACTCGATCTCACCCTAATCACAGACCCCAGCCTACCAACAAGGCTTGGTACATCTTGCTGCAGGGATTCCACCCTGGACCTTACATTTGTAAGGAACATCAAGAAGGCCCAGTGGATGAACCTTGCTGTAGACCTAGGCAGTGACCACTGCATTCTTGCCACTACATTCTCCGTGGAGCGTAAAAAGCAGAGAGAATTTCACTTCACATACTGGGATAAGTTAAGGAAGATAAGGATGGAAAAGGAACAAGATGGCCACAAACAAGGCTTGGAGCAGTGGGTCAAACAGATCAAAGATGACATCAGATCCGTCTCCTCCACCATTACCAGAGATTTCCCGGTTGAAAGAATGGATAGCCGGCTCGCATGTGTTCTTGAGGCAGAGCAAGCACTACTGAACCGTCGGAAGGGTCAGCGCCTGAACCGAAGACTGAGGAAGAAGATAGCTGAGGTAAACAGATCAGTCAAGGAACATTGTCGCGCATATCCAGGCCGCAATGGGACGACATCTGCAACTCCGTCGATGGTCAGATGCGCAATGGCAAGACATGAAATATGTTAAAGCATCTCCTCAACGAAAACACCACCAAAACAAATCAAAAGCATGTTATCGCTCGAATTTTGCATAAAGAGATAGGGCACACTACAGAGCAGCAAGTTGTGCAGTGGCTCGTGCAGAAGTACCTTCCAATCAAAAGAGGATTGGCACCACCAAGTAGACAGTACCAGGGCAGGCCCAATCCAGGTCTGAGGGCGACTTTAACATCGAGGAGATCAGAAGAGCCTTGCATGATCTCAACGGCAGGTCGGCCCCTTGCCCAGACGGTATATCAAACAAGGCCCTTCGTAACCTTGATGATGATTCAATTGAAACCCTGAAGGATATGATCAATGCAGCATGGAAAGAAGGCTGGGTGCCAGAGCACTGGAAGCTGGCCAGGAGGATCCTTATTCCTAAGCCAGGAAAGCCCCCTAACTTGGACAACATGAGGCCAATATCCTTGACATCATGTATCGGCAAAGTTGCAGAACATGCCATACTGCACAGGATAAACAAGTACTTGGAATATAACGACATATATACACACAGTATGGTTGGATTCAGAACAGGGCTATCCACACAAGATTCATTGAAACTTATCAAACACCAGGTCATCGACAACAAAACGAGAGAGGTGAGAGCCATTCTGTACCTGGATCTAGAAAAAGCGTTTGACAACATCCACCACTCATTCATACTCGAAGCGATTTCCAAGCTTGGTCTGGGGAAAGCCTTCTATGACCACGTACGGTCCTTTCTTACAGGTCGGAAAGCCGTGATGATGATTGCAGATATTGAGACCGCAGCAATCGAACTAGAAGCAAGGGGCATGCCGCAAGGGGTAGGGATTTCACCAATGCTATTCAACATTGCCATGAATTGACTGTCAAAGAAATCATCGAGCAATGAAGGATTGAAGCACAGCATCTACTCAGATGACATTACCATCTGGTGCACAGGTGGAAGCGAGGGGCAGATTGAGAGTGCCCTGCAAAATGCGATTGACACCGTAGAAGAGTACCTTCGTCCTTCTGGGCTCAAGTGCTCTTCGAGTAATTCAGAACTTTTACTGTATCGGACTGCACGTCGGGGACCGAAGCCCAGTGGATGGAAGCTGTTAAATCAGATAGACATCCACCTCCGTACAAATTAAGGGGATTCCATCCAGAGAGTCGACTCCATCAAAGTCCTGGGCATGCGGATAGAGTGTACCGGCACCAACAGCAAATCTATAGCCAAGTTAACTTGGAAAACAGACAGTGCGGTGCACCTCATACGCAGGGTAGCCAACAAAAGAAATGGGATCAAGGAAGACAACCTCATCAGGTTGATGCATGCGTTTGTTTTAAGCCACTTCATGTACGAGGCAGCAATGCACAACTGGTCAAGAGCAGAGTCCGAGACACTGAATGTGCTCCTCAGGAACAGTTATCAAGAAGGTGCTGGGCCTACCCACACATACCAGCACCGAGCGTCTGCTTGAGCTTGGCGTTCACAATACGCTCGAAGAAATAGCAGAAGCCCAAGAGAGAGCACAGTTTGCAAGGTTATCTACAAGAAGGTCGGGGAGAATGATCCTGCAGGAGCTGGGCCAACACCCAATGGCAATCAGGCACAATTGCAATGATATCCCCGAAAACATCAGGGAGAATATCACGGTTTCTCCTATACCAAGAAACATGCATCCAGAACACAACGTCGGAAGAAGAGTGGCGAGAGCCAGGACTATACTTCGTCAAGTCTCAAACAAAGAATGAGGGGTCGTATCTGTTGACGCGGCTTCCTACGCCAATGGGAAAGCGTTTGTGGCAGTGGTGGTTGATGGGGCTGGCCATGTCGTCAACTCAGCGACGGTCAGGACGAAAGACCCAATCATTGCGGAACAGGTGGCCATCGTTTTAGCACTCAAGATGGATAACATTGAAGTCGTCTACAGCGATTCCATGGCAGCACTACGGGCGTTCGCCAAGAGGATGGTCTCTGAACAAACGTTAAGAATACTGCAAGGCAAGAACATAACGCATCATCTTCTGAGTTGGTTCCCAGCTCACCTTGGGCAAATCAACGATTCCCCTTTCAATCTCAATGAAGCAGCACACGAGGCGGCGCGAGAACTCTCCAACCGCGCCTCCCCGGGGATTCGTTCTACGGTAAAGGAGATAACCGGGAAATTCTTACAACATATACTGGAGCTCACTGAACATATCTACTGTCTAGAAGGATTTTCCCTCCACCTCACAAAAATCTAACCCTGCCCCAAGCACTTACATTAAGGCTTTTGCAAACGCGGATGTACCCTACTTTAAAAAATGTTACACATCATGTACCCTGACCTATGCTCACGTAATCTTTGCCCACATTGTGGGGAAATAGCTTTATTAGAAACTATGCTCTGGCAGTGTACCAAAATTCGCTCATTTATCGAACGTCAACCTCTGCCAGATGGGAGGCGGCAATCCGCAGCTCGTCCTTGGCAGATCAGCTCTGGGCTGTCCACCAAGCCCGCGAGGCGGCTGAGGAGCTTGGCATCTCAGTCCCCACGTGGGAGCTGCCCGCAAACACGTGATCTGTGTTTTGGAGGACCAAATAAAAGTTTATCCAATCCAACCC
>WOVY01003134.1:0-27500 GCA_013436015.1 Rhipicephalus annulatus
AAAGAAAGGAAAGAAAGAAAGAAAGGCATTCCGTTCCACAACTGTTCTGTTTTCGCGATAGGGGCATGGACTCCTCAATATTTTGAAATAGAATTCGTAACATAAATGGGTTCGTCTTTCAAGGAACGCTGCAACACTTTCAAATGCATTTCTTTGCGTGTTTCAAGCATTTTTGGCATCCATCCATTCATCCATCCATCCATCCATCCATCCATCCATCCATCCATCCATCCATCCATCCATCCATCCATCCATCCATCCGTCCATCCGTCCGTCCGTCTATCCGTGCGTTCGTCCGTCCTCCTGTCTGTCTGTCTGCTTACGTCTGAGTGTTCTCTTCGCACCCTTAACTTGGCGTGACCCAAAATAATATAAGAGGGTAAGACGGTTAGACGAACATGACGCGCTGGTCAAGACATGCGCAATGTCACACTCCCGTCGCGTACGACGTCAAACACTTTCCACCAGACAGTGGCTCATACACGCAGGCCGGTAGGTGCCACTGGTGTGCGGTGCGTGCCACATGCGATAGACACTCAGTATCTACCAAGAAACGGCAAGAACACACATGGGTAATTTTAACACGTGAAAGTTAAACAACAACAAAAAAGCTAACATCGGCAGCGCTGACCCGACCACTGCAAAGAATTAGAGTCAGGGTATCAGCAAAAATCGAACCCCAGCGTTTTGCGTGGCAATCAAGTAATTGACCACAGAGCCACGCCACGTCTCGGAACTACTTTTAAAATAGATCCTAATGTTCGTGAAACGTTCATCGAGGTTGTAGTGATGACTGTCCAATTTTTGCTAACATTACATATGTACTCCTATGATAACTCCGTCACGGGGGGGGGGGGAGTTAACGTCAATTGTAGATAGGTGTCCTCCACTGAAATTTATTTATGTGGTAGTGTCCAGGTTTACCATCCTCGCGAGCACTAGTACTTCAGATAAGCTAATCGGTTTTGGTGTTTCTAACATGATGTTCCGGTTGGCATCGTTTCGTTGCGCAAGTGCAAACTGGTTGTATAAACATCTGCAACTGTTCAACATATATCTGTGGTTGCAACATTTATACATATATTTCGCGTCATTTCATAACGCGTCGCACAATAAAAAACTACAACACAGTTACCTTCCCCCCCCCACCCCGCATGCTTCGCATAACGTCGATACCCAAGGTACGTGAAATCTGCCGAATGCGTTTGTCTATGTGGGTCTCTAGAAAACTAATCTCATTGACAAACTCAGGAAGCATAATATATGCCTCCCAGGTTTGGAAAGAATTGAACCCAATTACTGTGTCTTCAAATATATGCCATACAATTTCCAAGACATTGGTTCGATATTTACGCAAGCGTACCGGGAAATGCGCTCTTACAACGCTTCTTACGCATCGATAAGTCGACGCGTCAGCCCCTCGTCCCTCAAATCGATTGCTTACGCAGTAGTAATTCCGATCTCAAACTTCGTAAAGTTCTCCGACCACATTCAGGTATTTCTATTAGGAAAACGGGGCCTTAAGACATTCCTTCCGCCACCACTGCAACAAAAAGGTACCCCCCCCCCCCCCGCAACTATTACGGTTAGGTTTCTACATAGTATTCACATTTGCCTAAGTTTTCTAATTTTGGTGCCGTGGAATACTCTCAGTTCAAAACTATTCACTCCGCCAGAAAAAGTGACAGCCCAGAGGTCCCAGACACAGAACTGCGAGGAAATTTCCGGAAGCTGGTAGATGCCACATAAACGAAAGGTTCTTCTGTGAAAGAGCCGGCAGAACCCAATTAAGGGAAGGCAGCCACACGTACAGTTGCTCCAAATGGTGTAAGCCATCAACACCCAAGTCCTCGCAAATTTAGCCTACACCCACCCTCCCTCCCTCCCCAAGCACACACACAGACGACCCATTTGCACGGGTATTCCGAGAGGAACGAAAACCCTCGTGCGAAAGGTATACACGGGAGTAAGGATATTACCGGTGTGCCTGGCCCTCCGGCATTCCAGGATAGACTACATACGTCCCCGAAAACGGAAAGCATTGGCTGTACACTGTCGTCCGCATGAATGGAAGGGAGGCCACCTCAGGCCCAGTTTTAGACGAAGCCCACGAGTCTTCTTCTCGAAGATGGGCATTGCCGTACTCTGGTTGAAGCCAAAAGGAAGGCATTCCAGGCGGAAAACGAACCGTCGACGTGCGTTGTCGGCATGCCCGGGATTCGATCTCTTCCTTTTCTTTTCTTTTTTCTTTCTTTTTTTGTGAACGGTTACGGTTATCGAACCATCCCGAGGCCAATGCCACATGCTCAAGCGAGTCGTCTACGCTCTTGCCGGTTTCCAACCTCACAAAAGCTTAGACCGCATGCAGAAATGGAACAAATGCTTGAGATTTTGTCTTCACGACGTTTAAAATTGACGTGTTCGGTTTGAGTGATCTCACACTTCAACATTTTTTTCAGCTGTAAATGTTTGTATATATGCTCACATTGTCTATCTCACCGTCGTCATCCATTACGATTTTTTCTCCCTGGTGTAGATCAGCAGGCTAGAGCACGCTTTCACTCAGGCCGACCTTTCTGTAAATAAACCTCTCTCTCTCTCCCTCTGTTTCTCATTACGTTTACTGGAGATCAGGGTAGTTGAACTCTAGAACTGGTTCATAAGGGAACGGGGCATGGTTCATGCGTTTTATACCGACGGAGGTATGGCAGTGGGGGCGGCGCTGATGTTATTAAAGACGACAACAATGGTGACTGATAACCTCACCTTGTTGTGACGGCTCCTCGGCAAGCGCTCAGCGAGATATTATGAAGATGACCAAGGTTTACTTAAACAAAATTTTATTAACCAGCGTTGCAGTTTCAGCACTACCGCTGAAGGCAAAGCGAAGACGCTTTGAGCTATATAACAAGTACTTGAATTGCAATATTTAATAGTAAATGACAGAAAAAGCTTCCACTTCCCCTCAAAATTACTATAAAAATAGAAAAAGTGCTATAGCAGTGAGGCGATCGGGTTGGGAGAATGGGGGAGGCCAATGAAGTGTGATGAGGTGAGGGTCTGACAGGGGCACGTTTGATTCTGAACGTCAAGAAAAATATTCGACTTCTACAAAACTGAATGTTGTCAACACAATGGTGATGAACTGTCTTTATTAGGGAGGAATCAGGCGTGCTATGGTAGTAACTGGCCTGCTTACACCCGACACTAACTCGGACAGACAGAACAACAAATACAGCGAGAGTTAAGAAGGATAAAGAGGGACGGGCCACGAAATTCCGGTCACGTGCCCCTTTATTGGGGCTTTTCATTACGGCCCGACGAGGTGCACACACGTGCGCCCCCTGTAGACCGAACAGGACAGCCAGACCGGATGTCGCTCACAGCGCCACCTGCACTGTCTACACCACTTTTATTTCTCCGTCTCCCCGGGGGCTCGTTTTTCCTCTCTCTACTTCACGTCGTTTGCAGTGCCACCACATGTGCTTCGTTCTGCCTGCCTTCTTTCGCTTATATGTATGGTTTCTTTTGTTGTTGTTGTTGTCATCGCTGACGCTGTTTCGTCTCGGAGCAATCGCGCAAGAATGAAGCACTGTAACAACGGCAGCCCGGCTTGAATGTTTTACGTTATCTTTAATCAAGCTACGAAACACGTAGCTTCGTTACCTTTCATCTAGCACTGCGCTTATTTATTTTTCTTTTGACTTACTGGGGTTCCACTTTCCTCTTGCGACACTGTCACAACTCTCGACCGGCGCGCATTGCCCTCCCAGCGTCCGTAACTGCCACCAAGCTGGTCGTCCTTCTTTCTATACGACCTTTACGTGCCGAGGATTTCAAAGCAACACCGCCGTCGCATCCTGCAATGACTCGGTGACGACGAAAATACCACGACGAAAAAAAAAACTTAAGATAAACACATCAGCTCGCACACTGGCGAGCTACCAACGCGGAAAGCGTAAATCACGAGGTTTCCTGAGGGCCGTAGCCCGCGTGGAGAGTTTCCAGCAGTAATCACTGCAGGGATTTGTGGCGCTGCGGTCGTTCGGTTAAAACAAAGGATTGATGGGTATATTGCGTGGACTTGGTCTAGCCTTCGCGTTATTGTCATTGCTTTCGCGTACTCGTTTGTTTATTACATGGAGCATTCGGGAATTCTGCGTGGACGTTCGTGCTTATTTTTTATTCCCTCCCCCCTAACACGATCAAAAGTCTTCTGAACACGGACTTTCACAGGAAATAACTTTTCGACAAGAGGCACTTTCTTCTTCAAGAGCGCTCGTCCACCGTTCTTTCCAGCGACATACCGTTTTCAAGAATTTTAATAGCACAGCTGTTCTTTGTTGAGTCTTCCCCGTCCGTTGGCGTTGCACTGGTGATGATGTCTTGCGGCGTGGCGAGAGTGGTACTCGGTATAGGAGAGGTAGGGCTGTGCTACGCCAAAATGTCGGATGATGAGGCTTGGTGGAAAGAAATAGTGAACCAGTGAGAAGAGCGTTACAAGGGGGTGTGTAGATACTCGGTGGAAACGTTTAACCAATGAGAGGAGAGCTATGAGGTGGAGCGTCGAGACTTGGTGGAATTGGTGAAACACTGACGCGTGCACAGGTATGGGAGAAGGTGAGTCTAATGAAGCGGGATATCAGCTCCGCTATCTCGACAGTGTTGACGAAGTGGAGATGGGCACACTTTTCTCTTAAGTCTTCGAGATTCCATCTCCCCTTTAACTTCGTACTGTCTTACTTGGATCCACTTTCTAATCAGCAAGCTAGGTGCTGTGCTCCAGTCCATGGCAATAGCTAGCCAGCTTCAGTGCCATTACCTTTCTGTCATCTGGACGTGAAACCATGTCCTTGCTAGGTTGGCAAGATCACATTGAAAGAAGCTGGAAGGTCAAAATTATTCGGAGCCCTCCATTGCGACGTCTTTCGTAACCAGTGTAACCAGTGTCTGTTCGGGAAAGTTAAATCTTCTAAATCAGTAAGCCAATAGTCTTGGTAACTGAGCAGTCATCGCGACCACACGAAATTTCGCTGGTCCCTATTTATGTTCCCGGACCAGCCTTAATATTTTCATCAGCAACGAAGTTTTATTTAAAGCGGAAACTCAAAAAAGCTTGGCGCTTTTTTTTCCTGATAAATACGGCTACATGTTTTTGTAGATCTACAATGTGGAGAGGCTATCTTTCCTCTTCTGTATTCGTTATTTTTCTCCCCCACCCACATCACTCAATCACCCGGAGTGTCACCAACCGAACTCTTACTCTGATTGGCTTCATTAATTGATTGATATGTGGGGTTTAACATCCCAAAACCACTATATGATTATGAGAGACGCCGTAGTGGAGGGCTCCGGAAATTTAGACCACCTGGCGTTCTTTAACGTGCACCCAAATCTGAGCACACGGGCCTACAACATTTCCGCCTCCATCGGAAATGCAGCCGCCGCAGCCGGGATTCGAACCCGAGCCCTGCGGGTCAGCAGCCGAGTACCTTAGCCACTAGACCACCGCGGCGGGGCGATTGGCTTCATTACGTCTGGCCTATTGTTCATATGCTGTTCTCTCCTTTTCTCTCTTTTCTGCCCCAGGTGGTTAAACACTAGTATTTCTTTTGCCTTCCCCGTTTCGGCATTCCCTCAATTTCTCTTATAGGGAACTCACTTTGAAGAAACAAGTTTTTATTTCTTTCTGTGACCGTCTTTCGTAAATAAGACAGCTTCTGCGCTACGTTGCCTCCTACGCATAAATGCGAGTGCCCAGTTACGCTGCGTGGCAACATGCCGGACAAAAGGCGGATCTGGTGACACGCTTTCCTGTACGCACCGGCAGGCGGCGCTGTTTGGCGACCCGGACGTAAAATGAAGACCGCCTGTGGGTGCTTTTATGAAAGAAAGCTCCCCCCTTGCGACAAAGGCGGACGTGTTCAGCATTAACGATGTGCTAGAATTAAAAAAAAAATTGCCGAGACGTCTCAAATTTCGGGTCGGCTGGCATTAGATTTCAGCGATCCCTTTTCACGAGAAAGTTCGACTCCGCAAAGAAATATTTTTAAAAAAGTAAACAAAACAGTTGGTTTTAAGAAAACGCTAATTTGAGCGTGTCCAATGAGACAGCGCTCGACGTTGAATGAGACACTCGGCCGACATGCCCTCGAGGCGGCACGAAACATTAGTCGCGAAACCGGAGCTGAAATCAGGCTGGTTTCGAAAAGCGCAGACGCCACCCCGGAAGATGTTTTCAAAGTTTTCCTGTCGCCTTTAAGAACTGCGCTACGTGTCAATTATGACGTGGTGAACAGATGGTGTTTCCTCATTTCCGAAACTTGTTGGAATTGGGAAATTTCCGAACTCTGATACGCTGATTGGTGTTCATTACCATTACAAGAGGAAGCAGGTTATAAAAGGAGGCACGGCGCACGCCACACGCAAGAATGCTCCTTGTTTCACAAACACATAAAAAAATTGTGCACACAGTTAACTCGTCGTTAATATTCATCTCCTCGTTTCAGTTCGAGAAGTTGTTAAGTCAACTTCAGATTTTCCACGGACCACTCAATCTCGGAAGAAAGCGATGAAGTTCCGATGAGTTTGCTTAAGGAAATTACATCATTTGCGTAGACAACGTGCATATTAAACCGTAGGTTATAGAAATGAGGGACCCTAATTCTGAATGTTTCTTTCCCACTGGATAAATGTAGCTGTTACTGATATGTGGAGCGTCAGAATTGGCTGGAATGCGCATACTTCTTAGGAGCAAAGTTTTTAGAAGCGAAGCACTTCAGGAGGAGGGGCTCTCACATGCTTTGATCGTATGCTGTCGTGGTCACTGAGCGTGACGCAAGCAAATTCATAAATATTTATGTTCGATGTGCGACACAAAAACTCGGTTAGCGTTTTTCAGAACCGCTTGTTTTACGAAACTTCATGAATGACTCTTTCGCGCATGTATCTCTGTTTGTGACACATGTGCTTGTATCTCTGATTGAATGTTGAGCGCGCGCTCACGCTGAGAAGTAGTCTCTTTCCTTTTCTTCTTCGGGCGCCTTGATGACGATAGCTGTGCAGCACCTTGGAAACTCGGGCTGCTGTGTGTGCAGTGCATGATGTGAAGCGCAGATAAAAATTAATAAGTAAGCATTGGCTTTGAAGTGACAGAAAATTACATGTGGAGTAATATTAACTCTATAATAACTAAACGTTAATTATTATGAACAATGGTGAATTAGTGGTGGAACTGAATGAATGCAATTTTAGTGAACTGAAAGTGAAACAAACATGAATTAAAAGTGTAGCGGAGTTCAGAGCATACATAGCGAGAGAAAGTTTCAATATTTTTTGAAGATGTTAGCCTGGCTTGTCTTTCTGTTTGAAACTCTAGGCATAGGGTGATGACTGTGACATACATACAATCATCACATCTGCACACAAATCGTAACCATAAAATTCAAGATATCACGTTTGACATCACCCACAGCTGCAGAACTGACCGCTATCCGTGCTGCTCTAGAGATAATAATATTTTGTGGAGTTTAACATCCCAAATAGGGTTTACTGGCGGATCATGAGAGAGGCCTTCGTCCTGCAGAGGACGTACTCAGGCTGCTGCTGCTGCTGCTGCTGCTGCTGCTGCTGCTGCTGCTGCTGCTGCTGCTGCTGCTGCTGCTGCTGATGATGATGATGATGATGATGATGATGATGAACCTCCCAAACCCATCATATAATTATGGGAGGCGCCGTAGTAGGGGGCTCCGGGAATTTCGACCACCTGTGGTTTTTAACCGTAATCTAAGTACATGTGCCTCCAACATTTTCACCTCCATCAAAAATGCAACCGCCGTAGCCGGGATTTTATCCCGCGACCTTCATGTTAGCGATCGAGTGCCAAAACCACTGGACCACCGCAGCGGGGCGTGCTACTCTGGAGTTCGTAGATGAAGAACTGCCACCGGCATGGTCAGTCTTCGACTCCAGATCAGCCCTCCAGTGCATTATGTCACCGCATCGTCATGAACCGAATGAACAGTTAGTCGGTGATATAAGATTTCTTTATCACCGCTCTGTAGAAAAGCCGCTAACGTAGTCTGTCCGTGAATACCTGGCCTTTGCGGTATCTCTGGAAACGACAGTGTAGATTAAGCTCTGCTCATGCCGTTCTCCATTGTGTAGCAACACCGTTATCAAGAACGGAAGCCGCACGAGGCTTCATTCACTTGCACGTGAATTGACACTCGTACAGTGGAACTCGACGAAATTTACAGAGGCACGTCTTCACGAGCTGGACCCGAATCTACAGCGCAATATTCCAATGAGAATAACTAGATTTTAACGAGACGTTCCTGTGCCGCCTGTGGCTCAGAGTGGCCTTCAGAAATGCTTACTCGCTTCAAATAGGGATGACCCATCATTTGATAATTCCAGTTGCGAGGAGGCGATCAACCATTTTCTGTGTGAGTACCCTGGCTTCAATGCAGCAAGGGAAATACTGTCAAGAGTGTTCGGTAGACTTCACATTCGCCCATCGTCGGAGGGCTAAGTCGTAGGGCACTAGGTGAAACCATCCTCGGCATGGAAAGTTTTGAGGGTGTTCCGTTTTTTACGGACAACTAATCTAAATGACAGACTTTAAGCAGTGTCGTCTAACGTACTATTGTTTGCGCCCATCCCTCTTTTTTGTAACTTCTCTCTTTTATATTCTTTTATTTCTTATCCATTTCTCCGGCACAGGGTAGCCAACCAGTCTGTGAACTGGCAAACCTCCCTGTCCTTCCGTTTATTGCCCTCCCTCCCCTGTGTACACAAATATTACGCACAGTAAAAGCAGATATATATACGCAAGAGTCATTCATAAAGTTTCGTTAGGACGAGTGGTCCTCAAAAACATCAACAAAATTCTTACGATGCGCATCGAACAATTGCTGCTTTGCCACGGGCAAAGATGCGGCAGCTCCAAGTTCAGGTCGCGTTGAAAATGACACAAAACATCGGCGCCCCAATGTGAGGGCATAAACTTTCGCCAATACTTTCCTTAGAAATCGCGAAAGGTACTCATTTTTAATGCTTGAGCACATGCTCCTTCTAAAAGCACTGCACACCTTCTAAGGTCAGGTCCAACGTGTGCGCCACAACGCCCCGAATAGGCGATAGATGGCGCCGAAAATTAACATCTCTTTCTACCTTTTTCTCTTCCAAGCAGACAAAAAAAAAGACGCAAAATGCTGCAAGCTGCCGTGCGGTCGCTGTACCGTCCGGCTTCGTGCAGAATAACCATCTCGTGTAATGGCCCCATACTGCACGACGGACACGCAAACAAGAACAACATAAAAGAAAACAAAGATACAAGGCGAACAGGACAACCCCTCTCCTAAAGTATCTTCGTTTTTTTTTTATTTTTACCTTTAGTTTCTCCACTTGCTTTGTGCAAGCCCGAAGCTGCAGCCGGCGGTGGTTTTGCATAACATCCAAAGAACTGGCCGCCCAAAAAAAAAAAAGTAAGGAAAGGTCGTTGAGAGGGCAAATGCGCAAAGCGGAAGTACTTTTCTTTTTCTCCCCTTTTACGCAGTTACGGATGGCGCGAAGTAAGGCGAAAAACGCAATGCGTGTAAAGCACGGTATGGGGCTGCTGGCTGCCACGAAATATATAGTAGGAGGCCCTCATCTGGGAGGCCCTCTGATGATATCTACTTTTACCCTCCGCCTCCCCCCTCTTCGTTCTAGGGAGCAGCGTTCGTTAGCCGGGCCGTGAAGGAAGGTGGTACATGGTGGAATGCGTGCCGGCGCGAATGTTTATGCGCCAGTTCTAGATGGCAGCTCCAACGGCCATTGACGCTTCCGAGCGATGCTTCTTCGACCCGTTCCTGCCACCTGCCTACTTTTACTTATCACTTTCTCTTTATCTACACGTTGTTTTTTTATTATTTGTTCTTTGGAAGGAATGAAAAAAAACATCGTGTGTTGTGCGAACAGTGTTCTGGTGCGGGTATGGCGAAGCTATTTTCGCAGTTTCGTTTCGCACATCCCAAACCTTTTCTTTCATTCGCTCTGCTCGCTTGTGTATGTGCGTTTGTTTCGTCGCTTTTTTTTTCTTCATTCCGCATTGCCCGAATTTTCTAAGTATATTCCTTTCGTTTCTGCTACAGAAAAATCTTTAAAAAGATTTTTTTTGATGACGTATCTCCAATGAGCAGTGTACTCCTTGAAGAGACGTTTGCTAATTATTTTTGATTGCACTATATGGGTCGGTTTGACATTTTAAGTGGGCGCTTACCAAACGTGTCTTCATCTATTCTCCGCAGATTTTTGTTTGCTTATTTCTGCTATACTAGCTCTGGAGGACGGATAGGATTTATTCTTCTTTTGCAGCCGATAAAGTATCGGTTCCAAAGCTGTTCGGTGTAACGTTTCTAGCTAGACAGCCGATAGCTCGGAGTGAAGAGCTTTCTCAAAGTACGAAAGAAAATGAAAACACAACAAAGCATCGCGAAGACCGATTAAACAATGCAGCTGGTGGCATCTTAATTGTATTTCCCTGCTTGACCTTGCCGTATAGTAGTTTTGTCACCATCTGCCTCCACACTGCTCCTTCATGTTTAGTGGAATGGAGGTGGGCATAAGGGCCTGCAGAATTTGAGTGGTACATACCAGCGAGGAGCTGAACTACGATTTTTCACTAACGTTGACCTAACAGCTGTCTGTCTTAAAGAACCGATATTTTGCATCGACACCAATAAACCAAAGCGTATAACAGTTCTGTAGAACGTCGCTCCCAAAATAGGAAAAAGATACATTACCAGATAGACAGACAGACACATAGATAGATAGATAGATAGATAGATAGATAGATAGATAGATAGATAGATAGATAGATAGATAGATAGATAGATAGATAGATAGATAGATAGATAGATAGATAGATAGATAGATAGATAGATAGATAGATAGATAGATAGATAGATAGATAGATAGATAGACAGACAGACAGACAGACAGACAGACAGACAGACAGACAGACAGACAGACAGACAGACAGACAGACAGACAGACAGACAGACAGACAGACAGACAGACAGACAGACAGACAGACAGACAGACAGACAGACAGACAGACAGACAGACAGACAGACAGACAGACAGACAGACAGATAGATAGATAGATAGATAGATAGATAGATAGATAGATAGATAGATAGATAGATAGATAGATAGATAGATAGATAGATAGATAGATAGATAGATAGATAGATAGACAGACAGACAGACAGACAGACAGACAGACAGACAGACAGACAGACAGACAGACAGACAGACAGACAGACAGACAGACAGACAGACAGACAGACAGACAGACAGACAGACAGACAGACAGATAGATAGATAGATAGATAGATAGATAGATAGATAGATAGATAGATAGATAGATAGATAGATAGATAGATAGATAGATAGATAGATAGATAGATAGATAGATAGATAGATAGTGAAGTTTATTTGATTCGCCAGGAAAGTTATTTTCTTTGTTTGAAACGGTTGTGAGCAATGAGCAAACTGCGAGCACATCTTTAGCCTAATATTTAATTATTTGCATGAAGGAATCAAACCTGACTGATTGTAGAATGATATATTTCATTACTTGCTAATCATTATTAGTTACGGTAAGTCACGCAAAGCAACGTGTTGCTTCATTTTCTTTCTTAGGATGTAATACTGGGTGTCTTGGAAATATGTTACATGAATTTCACATTTTGAAACAGTGCACCGTAATTCGCGGCGTAAGGGAATACCTGGATAACTGGATAGCTTGGAACTCACAGTGCACGTACGCACGCACGCACGCACACACACACACACGCACGCACACGCACGCACGCACGCACACGCACACACACACGCGCGCAAACACACACACGCAAACACACACACGCACACACACACACGCACACACACACACGCACACGCGCACACAAAAAAACACAAACACACACACGCACACACACGCACACACGCGCGCACACACACACACACAGAAAAACACAAACACACACACGTGATGTATAGTGAGAGCGCCAGGCGGCTGGCGTTCTTCGTGCCGTCAGTTGTAAGTCGATCCCACTGGAATAATTAAATCGGGCCGAGACAATTATTTCTCGCGCCGAGCGCGCGGCGGTTGCCCGAGAATCACGGAGGTCGCGTTGAGGCGGTTTCTCTCTAACTCAGCCCCTTCGCTCTCCTCTCCCATTCCCTCATTTTTCTTCCCTAAAGCAGACCAGGAAGCAAAGTTACGCATTGAGCATGATAGGGAACAAGTACCAAAATAAAGGAGCAAACAGGGGAATTCGAGGAGCGAGGAACGCTTTTGGGGACATTGCAGGAACGTGGGAGAAAATATGGGAAATATGACAAAGATTCGGGATAGTGGTTGTAGGGAAATTGGGAGCGATTGAAAGAACAGTGGAATAGACAAGGAGGATTTTGAAAAGCCGCGAGCAAACTTTGTTATCGCGACGCTTTATTGGTTTTGTAAACACGGGCTGAACGAGATAAACCTTAAGCGCCCTCTAGCGTCCCCTGCTCGAACATGTGTCTGCCCGTGCCTGTACGAAGTGCGTATGCATACAGAGGCAGTCCCGCTGTGAAAACGGTGCAACATTGATTTCTTTTGTTGAATAATGAGAGATTCAGTGGATCGACGGTTAATTTGAAACCACTGCAGTTTGTTTACGATATGCCCGGCAGAAACGATAATTTTGTTGTTCGGTCGCCGGGGTTGAAACATATAGTGGCGGAACCTAAACAGTTGCGACTGCGGGACGGAACATTTTTCTTTATTGGCGCTACCACTGATAACGCATCATGTCGTCGTGTTGACAATGGATCATCGAATCTGTAGGATTGGCACATCTTACATCTTCTTCTTACATCTTCTCTGCGTACTGTCATCCTTGAGTCTTCCGTGTCGAAGTGGGTGAGCCCTGGCTCGCTTGACATGAATCGAGCATATTGAAGTGCAGCGCGAATCATTACTATTTTGGGTACTTTAAAGCGTAATAAATACTCCTAATACTTATCTACTAAGATATCAACTACCCATGCTTGTGATCAGTTATATGTGATAAATCCAGTTGAACATACAAAGTGAGCATCGCAGATTCATATCCTCGATAAGGCACGAAATAAAAGTAGGTTTGTACGTTCTGCAACCAACTGTTAATGCCAGCTTCTGTGAGCTTGTTCAAAAAGCACACTCCTATTTATTTCACTGTACATTCCACGTGATATTCTTATAGTAATGGTTATTCCTCTAATTTCTATAGCGCGATCAATGTTATTCGTGTGAAGACGCGAGCAAAGTTGGAAGTTGGTGAACGAAATTATGGAATTCCATTGCGGTACTCACTTGGCGACGTGGAAACTACGACAGAGGGAAGCGCGTTCCGCACATGTGCTCTCTTATTGGTTCTCGTTAGGTTTCCTCGTTACTACTTGACTTTACATCTAGTTTGTTGAAGGCCTCCGAGGGGCGAAGTTCCCGTCGTCTGTCTTCGTTTTCCGGCAGGCCTTGTCACCTCTGATTAGACATTTCCGTGACACGACAAGAAGGAGAGAACTTCTTTGTTAGTCCATGAAGCGGCAATGAAGGAAAAGTTCAGTTACCTACGCCTCGAAGAACTTTGTAATTGTGAATTCTTTGCCACAAAGGCATGCGCCTGCTTTATATTATTCGATGGTAAAGTAGGGCAGTTAGAACCTAATTGCCCCCCCCCCCCGAGAGAAAAATGTTTCACAGCGCATATATGTACTTGCGAAACGAAGAGTTGCGTTCCAGCATAGCAAGGATCTATCTATCTATCTATCTATCTATCTATCTATCTATCTATCTATCTATCTATCTATCTATCTATCTATCTATCTATCTATCTATCTATCTATCTATCTATCTATCTATCTATCTATCTATCTATCTATCTATCTATCTATCTATCTATCTATCTATCTATGCGTCTGTCCGTCCGTCTGTCTACCATATTATTTTTTTCATCACAATAAATAGAAACAGGTGTTCGCTGAACGAGGGCCGACGTGTTTATCGACGTGGTCAACGTGGTGAAGGCTAGTTCTGGCAAATTTGAACTGTCCGCTGTCGTCACTCAGACTGACCACGATGAGGGAGTTTTTGCACGACGCTTCTCTCACTCAGCTCCCCGCGTGGGCGCATCATTCGCCGCGAATTCGCCTTTCTTTCCTTTCTCTCTTTTCTTATTCCTCTTGGTATCACATGACCAACAATATCGCAGCGAACAGCACGCTGCTCTGCACTTGATACTGCTGCCACTGTTTAGCCTAATAGGTGCCCATTAAGAGGCCCGCTCCCCACCCCGGTGCAGACGCCGGGCGCCGTCGGCGTCAAGATACCGCACCAGGCTCCCCGACCCGCGCCGAGTCGTTTCAGTTAGGCCTGCCTTCACACAGCGGCTCCACCCCGAGCACGCCAATGCGCCCCCGTGTAGCGGAGAGGCCAGGCGTGTACGTAAAAAAAAAGTACGGTTCCCCGTATCAAGTCGGGTCGTCAGCGCGCATTCAGAACGGTTCATTAGGGTGACGCGAAATTGGCGAAACTTGGAAGTTTCCAGAGCGCGAAAGGGTTGAGAACGAAGGGCGCAGAGATGTAGCGCAATGACATCCTACTCTCTCTCTCTCTTGTTTTACTTTGCCTGCTTGTTTTTTCGCGTCATTTATTCGTCCCCAGAGCTTGTCGCCACCTCTCCGGTGTGATCTTTTCTATTTCCGAGCTCTTTAATTTGGGGGCGTAATTATTCCTTTTTCACCTTCGCTGAGCGTTGATGCCTGAAATTATGGCGCGACAACTGCCTAATTGTTCGTAAACAGGAGGCCAACCAGCTATCCGGGGAGACAAGTTTTAGAGGTATTCTTTTTCTTCCAGAAGAGAAGGCGTGGGCACGCCTTCTTGGAAGCACGCCGGAAAGCCTTGGTGTCCAGAAGCCGGAATTCAGAGGACGACGCGAACTTTTTCCATTAGCGAACTTAAAGGTTTATAGGCTTCTATAAAGGTCAGATAAATTGCTAGATATTGCAGGTATTGCTGAATATGGGACATTACGGTAATGGTGATTACGACGCCAAAATTGAGCTGCGGGTGCAGTAATATGCAATGTAAGTAAAGAGTGGTAATAATCGAGGCAGCGCTGAAAATGACGACACGACCACTATCGCCGAAAGCAATTTCTCACGTAGCTTTTCATAGTTTTGTCATGAGCGCCAATAGGTTGTCGATTGCAGCAACCGTGTGACAAAATATACGTCCTGTTTCATTCGAATATTGAAGTGACAACTATAATGTACCTTGGAGGCATGTGATGCATGATGTTCTGAAAAGTCGAGTGACCGTTATCGCCTAAACGAGGCATTTAGCACCATAGCAAACACCTATTGGGTTTTTTTTTCACAGCTAAATTTCTTGCGGCGTCAGCTTGTCAACCAATCGTTCAAGTCATCATGTCCTGCATTCGTGCTTCACCAAACTAGAAGACGTTTGACATAAAGTTTTGATCGTTATCGGTATAAATCAAGATGCTTGGTTAGTGCTGCTTATGAATGTGGCAAAAAATTGATCCATGCTTCAAAGCAAAACCGCGTTTAAACCTGCTAGGCTACACTATAATACAACGTGTCTACACTGTGGCATAGAGGAAGATGTCGAGACGTGTTTAGAATAAATTGTATACGTTTTAGAGCCCTATACGTCTTCTACCACGGTAGAGCATTAAGAGTTCCTCGTACAATGGTGGTCACTCTGTGCACAAAAGTTTAGAAAAAAGTGGTTATCGATTTAGAGTACTTGATACCCTACTATGTGAGAACTTTAAGCCACCTCGTGAGGAGCAGACAACAATGGCCAAACTGCTGCGACAATTGCATACAATTGTGGCATGGTTTAAAGCTTCTAAGCAGCTTGCGTGATGCACTACGATGTCTCCATACATGCTACTGTCACTGGTTCCTGCACCAAACAGTGAACTTGTGAACTCTTCGACAATCCTCAGTCAAGACATCAACGTCTCTTTTTGGCCAAATAACGTAGTTTAAGAGGAGTCGGCGAACTTTTAACCGACATTGTGCGCGGTTTTATTTCGGAAGCGAAAAATCACTCATTGTTAGAACAGAGTCACGCCACTTACCACAACTCTCTTGCTGAGATTAATGGCAAGCGCAGCAGTTCTGGACGACGAGCTTGGACTCATTCTGAGGCAGAAACTACGCCGGTGTACCAAGTGCTTCTTTTAGGGACTAACTTGGTAGATATACCGTGCCGAACGGTTGTGTCATTCGCCATCTCTGATGCCGGCGTAGCTCTCGCCGATCGGCCCGCCGTCCGTGATCTCCGGGTACCGTGTAGCCCTTGCTGATCGGTACCCCGTCCTCGGACTCCTTCGACCATGTTCTCTCCTCTTTGTACACTCGTGTTCGGCGAGTGCTCCGTCTCCTTCGCCTTTTTACTAATATGTTTATTTCCTTACCCCATCCCCTACAAGGAGCTTAGCCGTTCCACCAACGAGGCAGACAGAAATTAGCTCATTTTCCTTTTGCTTCAAGACCAACTGCTTTTCCAATCTTGGAAAAACGACGCTCCCACATGGACGCGTCACGATGAAACAAGCAACGCGACTCACCTGGCGAAGAAGGAAGCCGCGGCGGAAGGCGACGACCGCAGCTGCATCGAGGACGCCGGTCCACCGCAGGGCGAGCTGTGACACGTGCTCTGGACGCCGTCCAGCGAGTTCGGGAAGGAGCAGCTCGAGGCCAGTTGCTGGAGTAGGTACGAGGAGCACGGTGGAGCCGAACCAGCGGGCGACGGCGCCGGAGCGAATGGCGGCACGTCGCCCGTGCTGGACGAAGGCGAGACGCCGGACTCGGACCCACTGGCCGAAACCGCGCAGCCCGTGCGGGCGGCCAGCTCCTGGGTGGATAAGAAGGCGATATTCAAGTTCAACGCGCGCGTTTTTTTATTTTCACTATTGTTTCATTCGATTTTCGTCCACAAAGCCAAACGTCTGTGGATACTATTCTTTCAAGTGCCCGAGAGAAGGCATTGACACAGTAGGCGACAAAAGCTCTCTTGAAATTCCTACGTGACACGGACTTGAACAAGCGGCTGTAACCGCAATGTCATACACCACGAAAGACAAGACTGGACTAATGAGCGTGCGCGCGTGTGCTGCCTAATGTGCTGTGTTTATCTCTCTTTCTCCCTCTCCTCTCTATCTTTCATCTCCCCCATCTCCCTCCCATGCGCAGGGTAGCAAACCGGCAGCATACAGGCTGGTTAACCTCCCTGCCATTCTTTTCCTCCAATTTTCCTTCCATACTTCCTCAGCACAAACTGCACCCCGTTGTTCGAGAAGGTTCGCAATTATTGTAAATCGCTCTGTAAGGACTGCGCGCAAGACGCGAACACACGAGATTATCCCAGAGCTTGCGCGACGACCAGTGATAAGGCTGGAATAATGAACGACTCACGTATAAATAGTGACGTGCCTCGCTGCTTGTCAGTTGATCGAAGGTTGAAGCTCTGTTCACCGATATCAGTGCCAGTGTGCATCAACGTAATCTGACTTCCCCTTCAACGGCCACAATTTGGGCCTAACAAAGTGTTTCATCTTGAACCTACAGTCTGCTCTCTTCGTTCTTGTCGCTGCCCCGTGAGGATATTTGTTTCTATAGCGAGGACAAACAGTAGAAGGTATCCCATATGAACTACCGTTTACAAGGCAAAATGTATAAAACACCACCACGTAAAAAGAAGCACTGCAAGAAACGTAGGCATAGTATTCAATTATATATCATGACACCCCAAGAACCACGATAATATTGTAAAAAAATGTACATATGCGGTGCAAGTACACTAAGTGAGAACATTTATTAAGGAAGTTGATACATTAAACTGCAGCAGGATATCATCGCAGCTTTGCATAAACGTATTGCCAGGGACTTTGAGATGTTACCAACCTTAATTCTTCCATCCTTCCAAGGAAAATAAAGGCAAAAGAAGCCGCAGACATATGTTAAGCGTCATTATTAGCACAACTGCTTCTGGGATGAGTCAATTTCCAGCACTCTCTACAATGAATAGAAGATGCAGCTACGCTACTTTCAGCTGACAGAAGACTTGTAGACGTCTAACACCTGAAAACGTCATACGTGCATGACTCCACATGCCAGGGTCACCGAATTTACATGGGGACGAAATGCAAAGAACGCCCATGTTTTTCGATTCAGGCACCCGTTAAACAACTTGAGGACATCCAAGGATATACGGAATTAACCAATATACTGCGTTCCTCATAACCATATCATGGTTATGACACGTGAAGGCCTCAGCAATCATTATTCTTATAAAAAAAAATTAAAGCAGCACAACCACTAGCGGCCTTTCACGACGAGATTGCTAACGACGCATGCACGGTCACATACGGGGCCTGACGGCTCACTTTGTTTTCCTTATCTCGCTTTCTCTTAGCTCGGACATGCCGCGTAACAGAGTAATCACTTCGGGTGCGGCATACAGAAACAATGTTCAGCGCCTCGAAACTCTCGCAGCGGCGGCCGTATCAACTTATTCCGCAAGAACAGAGTGGTTATGCGGACGCTGCGAGCAACGAATGACCTCTCGCACTCCCGTGTCAACATGGCAACACCGCGTGTACACAGTCGAGAGCCGCGCGCGGTTCGCGCTCGCGGCGCAAGACCGACTGAGTGACCGGTAATCCATCAAGGCGAAGCTTCGAGCCTGTAGCGGTGAAGAGAAAGAATCATAGAATGAGGGGAAAACGCGATAGTATACATATAAAAAAACGTAATCACTATCCTGAGTGACGTGCGTTGTTACAACACTCCCGCCTAGGTCATTAATGAAGACGGAGCACCCTGGGTCAGAGCGATGCATACAGAAAGAACTAGAGAAAGACTGAACAAAGTCACGCGTTAATTGAAAAAAAAAGAAGAAGAGCGAAAGGAAGTTGAGTGACGAGTGAAAGGCCGGACAGAAAGAAAGAAAAGCAAGAAAAAAAAAGGGGGGGGCGGAGAAAACAAGCCACGTGAGAGCAATCACGTGCACGGAGAGATATAAATAAGCACGAACCCTCAGCGACTTAGCCGGGGAGCGGACACCCGGGCATCAAGCGGTGACACAAAGTCAACAGCACTCGACTCTACGCAAACACTCTAAAAGATAATATAGAGGAAAAGAAAAGATAGCAACGGTAGTTTGCGCTTAATTGCTACACGCCTTTTAGGTACGTACCTGACACGGCGTTTCGGGAGACAACACTCATTTGCCTCTCGAGCAAGGGGAGTACGATAAACGTTCAGAGAAATGAGTAAATAAAGGGAAAAGCAAGGATGCTGGAGAAGTGATGGACCGCTTGCGTAAGCGGCCTTTTTGGGCGCACCTGCGCATTGCTTGCGCGTCCGCTTGACCAGCTTCACCGGGCAATTTGGATGAAATGGCGCGTCTCTGCGAAGCAATCGGGACATGTTAAAAGGACGTCGCAGGATCGGCCTTATGTTTACGACGGAATAATTTTTACGACAAAAGTGCTACGCTGGACGTACTTTATTTAGATGACCACAAGCAGATGGCGTAATGCTCTTGACGCGAACAAAACCATTTGAGAACTCCCTTTTTGGGCTTCAGCGAGAAAGAATAAAAAAAGAGGGGAGGGGGTACATGGGATTAGTTGGTAAGAATAATATTCGAGATTACATGGGCCACTCACTCCTTAGATGGGATTATGAGGAACGCTGTTGTGAAGGGCTCCGGAAATATCCATGACCTGGGGTTGTGTAACGTGCACTGGCAGTATCGAGAACTTTAGCCTCTCACTCCATCGAAATGTGAGCTCCGCTGCCTGGACCGAACCCGCGAATTTCGTGTCCACAACCAAGCACCGCAACCGCTAGACCACGGCGAACCCATTGCGGTATACGTCAAGATTAATCAGCGTGTTAAAATAAGAACTTTCGTGCTCACCAAATGTTCGATTGTATATATGTATATGTGTTATCTTAAACTTCGTTTTTATTTGGACAAGTAAGTGAACAGGCGTAGCAGTCGCGAAGAAGTAGTGGAAGTTTTCGCTCGATTTTTATTTCAATAACAAAAAAATTCCCTCAAGAGAACTTTGCCATCAGTTATTTTTATAGATCGTGCTTCGTGTTAAAACATAACTCCAACGAAACTCGGGAGTGAAGTGCCGTGTTTCGTCCCTACACTACACGAGGCATACCAACAGCTGACAGAAGTACTCATGTTTGCACTCGACTCAAAGAGGCCGCTCAGCGTCCCAATGTCCCGCGAAGTGGTCCGCATCACAACAGTCGATACGACAAGGCCTCCAGGGGGCGCCGGAATCGCGAGCGATGGAGGGATAGTAGACATAGCGGAATGGAGCGATTTGGGGGGACGTGAATGGCTGAAGTGCGCGCATGTGGGAGAGCAGGAGAAGGAGGTCGCTACAAGGGGCCTCCAAATTCGATTAGGGGCCGATTGCGTCGGAGCTGCAGTCGCCACGAGAAAACATAGCTCGTTAGCGTCCGATTAGCGTTTACTGGCACGGCCGCGCGAGGGCGCTCTCTCTCTCTCCTCTCTGCCCACTGAACCCTTAGCTTTCGCGGTACGACTGCTCCCTAAACAACGCGTTTTCCCGCTCTCCCTAATCTCCATTAGGCCTATTATGAAACCTGCAACGACGACACCTCTTGTATGAAAAACGTAAAATATACAGTTATGCGATCCTCGGCGTGCGCGAAAACGTAGGTTGTTTCACTTTAATAAACGGGCGATTCTCACAGATAAGCGGGCTGTGCTGAGCCTTGCCCGTAGTTGCGAAAATTGCCGAAGCTGGTATTGCGAAACCACTGCGCGGCTCTTTTTTAAATTGCTGAGCACGCAGACGATGTACTTCTGGTTCACCGTCTGCCGTTAGCCATTTGGCGTAATTGTTACATTTAGAGAGCGTCTTGTGGCTTTGGCAGAAGATGATCTGCCTTTGTAATTGGCACAAGAGGGAGGGGGGGTTGCCTTCAGTGGTGATTTCGTGTCTTTTATGAGCTGTTTCAAATGGGAAAAATATTGGTCGTCATCAGCAGAAGATAAAAGGTACGTGCAGTAATTGAAATTACACTGATAATTTGATTGCCATGAGTTCAAAACTAAGAGAAACACTTTAGAAATTCAATTCAAACGTTTCAGCAAGAATGACCTTGCAGGCAGACAATCATCAGTTTGATTTTTTCCCTTCTTTTTTTAATGAACACAGCAACTTCAGCAAACTTGGTGACAAAAACAAATGAGAGAGAAAGAGAACCCCTAAACCGTCTTGTGCCTTCATGTGTCATAGAGTGTGGCCAGCTAACAATACACAACACCAAGTTCTCAGCAGCGATAAAGAACATAAGATATTCAGTGTTTTCAGGCATCTCAAAATTCTTTAAAATACAAGACGTCCACAGTAACAGGCTTCACTTTCACGCAGAAAAATTTTTTAGAAAACATCGACAGACGACTGCCTAAAATGTGACGACAGCGTTCTACATATTTTTAATACCTGTTGTGAATTTCTGGTTACCCGTTACCTGAATGGCTCCCGAGAAAAAGTATATGTTTAACTTATGCGTTCTGTGGCCTAACCTACCGGAGCAGACACAAAATCTCAGACTGGTATTTACTAGCACGCAATGAACAAAACATTCACAAATTAAAACCTTCCAAAGGCTCAAAGCTATTCACAAAACCTTCACAAATATTTGTTTTGTTGTATCTAGCATTGCTGATTAAGTAAGCATGTTAACTATACAAGTAAACGAGTAAAAACGCAGCGGAGTAATACTTGCATACTAACAAGGCCATTTAGATGCAAAATATTTCACAAAGTGCTCTTATTTAAAGTAAACTGCACTAGTCGTTACTTGCGACGAGCTTTGTCACTGGGACACTAGTTTTAGTACTTTTTACTAAATCATGCGCACATTAGTCTCGAATCTTCACGCTATCCAATAGAGTAACTCTTTTGCAGCACAGTATAGTTCCTTCTAAAAGACAGTACTTGTAGCATGAGTTCTTTGCTGAGGCACAATCACATTAGACTAAAAGAAAGGTTTGCGTCAACTTTCTCGGTAAGTACTGACTAGCATGTATATAACTGTTTGAAGAGACATGCTAACTCTCTTTTGCATTGAAAGACTCTCCGGAGAGATTATAGTGATTTCTAAAGAGAGTTCATGTGCCTCTTTGAAGAATCAAATGAACTAAAAGGCAAAAGACTTTTGGTTCTTGGAGTGTTGCGTATTACGAACAACTAACATACTCGTACTCTCAGATTATTGTGGTTTGCGTCATTACTATGAGTGCATTGAGGGGACTTTGAGGTTGAAAAGCTGCGGATGCTTGCGCCAGCCGCACTGTGTTTTACATCGTACCAGTCATACTTGTGAATTCTTCTCGTGAGTTGGCCATCTAAGGAAAAGCAAACAAACTAAATAGGGGAAGCCATGCATCTTCATGTTGCTGAAATATCAGGTTCGTGTTTCTCTCTTCATCTCTCTTTCTTTCACTTTGAATTGGCCCACGCAAACTTTCCTTACACCCCGAGGCGCAGTTTGTGCAATGCATATTTTTCACTGCGCCGCGATGGTGTCTAACGCTCTTATGTTATCTACGGTTGCAGCAACTTTGCTAGACCACTCCCAAAACATTCTAAACTCACCAGACTTCACAATGAAGTTCTTTTTTTCTTTGATAAACTCTGAAATATTCCTATTCAGAATAGAGAAATAATCGAAAGCACTGCCACTAAGCTAGATTTTCAGTCATGGAAGGGGTGAAATTGTGTTTAGCTCAAGCATCAGAGAAAAAAAAACTGGCATACAGAAGGCGTCCCAGTAGTAAGTTGAGCAGGTATACATACTTGGTACACATCTTTTTCATGATTCTGATAAAAAAAACACCCACGATACGTGGCTTTATTGTAATCATAGTTAGCTGAACTTTTCTCACAACTAACGCTGGCGGCAGACGCATCATAGTATATAGCGACGCCATGCGCTTGCCATCTAAAATCTTCTTTTCGCTTCATCACTAAACATACCTCATCACTGGTTTTCATCCCGTTGAATCTTCAACAGGTTTGGCTGTACTAAACTACAGCTCAGGTGTACAACTCTACTAGAAGATTTTACAGCAGGCACTTTCTGGGGGGCCATTGCGTTGCCGACTGAACTATTCTGGATATGAGCTACTCCCCCTCCCCCTCATAAAGAAAGAAAGAAAGAAATAAAAGAAAGAAAGAAAGAAAAAAAGAAAGAAAGAAAGAAGGAAAGAAAACATTGAGTCACCTTCAAGTAAAGCTATACTAAACTACAATTCAGTTGCACCCTAACTCAAGTGGACCGTTCTGAAAAATAAAACTAAAACAAACAAAAAATGTTTTTGCTCCAGGCGGTCTCTGGGGGCCGTCATCTTACCCTCTAAGCTGATGTACATACGCTTGAAACTCCTTTTCTCTCCCATGGCCCTGAAAAGAAGCTCCGTCGAGGCAGTGGCGCCAACCTTTGTACTCCCTTACACCTGTACAGAAATGATGCCCCCCTTTCTCTCTCTCTCTCTCTCTCTCTCTCCAGTGCAGAGCGTCTTTGCACTCCTTCCCGCAAGCCCGGTTAACGTAGCCCGCAACAGCCCATTACGACCTCAAAGTCACGTGACTCAAGCACCGTATAAGGTCGCCTCGCATAATATACTCCCGCAGGATCTGGTTCCCCGCGACTGTAGCCTTGGCACGGCGTGCTTCAAAAAAAGAAGGCCTAACACTTAACCGAAAAAAATAGAATAAAAAATGGCGTAAAAGAAACGAAGGTAAGAAAGGGAACGAGTACCGAAAAGCTTGCTCGTAAGTGGTTACGGCTCCGCCACAGTAAAAACGCGCCGCACGCAGGCAAGACGCGAGCACGACCACCAGGAGAAGAGCATCCTCTCAGCGAGATTGAACCCCCGGCAGACCCTCGGCAGAGCACGCGAGCGATTCCGAGAAAGCGAACAACACAAACGAGAACACGGATTCCTTTCTCACTGGACAACGGCGGCGGATCGGCCGGTGCACAGATGCGCACCAACACCAGACGTGAACTGAAGATATTTTACTCCTATGTGCATTTTTTCTATTAGCCTCAGGCTTTCTTTTTAAGAGAAACTTAACATGGCTAGACGAAAGGGGGTTCCCGATGTCCAATGCTGTCCTACACACCTGACAAACTATTATCATCATAAATGGCGGTGTGCCATAAAAATTGGGCAAAACCCCCAAGTAACCACCGGTGAAATAATGATAACTGTTAGGGTTTTACATCCGAGAACCCTGACATGACATTGAGGGACGCCGTACAGATAGGCTCCGGGAAATTCAACGACCTGTTGCTGCTGAACGTGCACCTTGATCAAAGTACATTCACAGGTCTCTAGTATTTCCATTCCACCACGATGCGGCCGCCGAAGGCGGGATTTGATCGGCCGACTTTCGGGTCAGCAGACGACGAGGGTAGGGTTGCTGGCACGCAACAAATGTACTAGATAGTGGAGAAAGTTGTATGTGCCCCAGAAATCACGCACCTCCCAAAACTCACCACTGGCCCACTAAAGTCAATAAGTGAACCCATAGCAGTTGAACACCAACGAATATTTCTGGACGGACGTCACGAATAGTTCACAGTGTCATTAATTAACCATCAGGATCAACCGAGTGATAAACACTGTGGCCATTCGCTCCAGCTTCGGTGGTTAACCACCGAAGCTTGAAGCGGTTGAGTTTGAGTACTGAGTGCTTCGGCGGTAACTTGTTCATCTCGTCTTACCTTGAAAGAATCATCTACCGAGGCCTCTTCTGCCGATTTTCTATGAAAGGGCGTGGATTTCCTACTTCCTATTCAATGGAAGCAGAATTTTCTATTTGCAACCGAATAGTCGAAACAAATTTCGAAGACGCAGTATTACGGGACACAATACTGTCAAATGACTTCAACCACCGCCTTTGCTTGCACATGAGAGAACACATTCATACTGGCTCATGTTAACTAGTACTTAATAAGCGACGGCTACTGCTGAATAATAATGTCTCAGCATGGCTAAATTATTGTGAATGTTGGCCTTTTCAAACTAAACGTAGTCTAGTTAGCTTCCCTACCTGTCTTATATTCTTTCTCTTTTTCTTGGCCATTTACTGTTATAACACCAGCATTATCATAATTTAATCTCAGTAGATCATTAGATCATTTCACATGCCTACCGAATACTTACATGCCTGTACTAATATTTTTTGCAAGCTTCATGCTTTTTGTTTTTCCTTTTTTCTTTGAGTGTTGCAAATTGAATGTGCGCGCTCACTGTTGATCGATATGTGGGGTTTAACATCCCAAAATCACCATACGATTATGAGAGACTCAAATGCACGGTCGCTATGCGGCTCGCTGTTTTCAGAGACCTAAAGAGAGACAAAACAAGTGGGGCTAAGTTATAATATTTAACTATATGAGGTACCTCACGGCGACAACGGAGAAAAAATTTTGCCTGGGTTATTACGTGACTTGTATCGCAATACAAACCTAGCTGATCTGAATTGAATGTAAGAATGTAAAAGAGAGCCTCGTGTAAAAAAAAAAACACACAAGATGCTGTTGCGAGTTCTGAGACTCAACAGCGCTGGCTGCACGCCATTTCGTCACAACTGTTCACCAGTTACAAGATGCACCAACTCTAATAACGAAGATTTGAGTAACAAACAAACAAAACAAAAATGTTCGTATAGTAGAACAAAAAGAATGACGAAGGGTGCTGAACCATAAGAAAAGAAACAGATGAGACAAATTGACGAAGTTTTGAA
Organism: Rhipicephalus annulatus; assembly: GCA_013436015.1. Classification (NCBI taxonomy): domain Eukaryota; kingdom Metazoa; phylum Arthropoda; class Arachnida; order Ixodida; family Ixodidae; genus Rhipicephalus; species Rhipicephalus annulatus. Next base: position 25,938 of record WOVY01003134.1, read on the forward strand.
GGAAAACAAACGTCAAATGAAAAATCTGCAGTAATAACGGCGTTTACGTGGTGTACTGTTTGTTTTCTTTGCCTCGTTTCATATTTTGTTGCTTCCTGCCACGCCAATATTACGCTTGCGGCTCGGTCGGCCTCGCGCCATACGCACAATTTTGTCGGATTACGGGGGCGGAAGGGTGGAATGAACGGAGAAGAACGGAGACTATGACTCGAGTGACGTGAATAGATATCCGAAGGGGGAAAAACAGAAAGGAGAAATACACAGACAGGGAAGGGGGGGGGGGGTACAAAGATTGAGAAAAAGACGCTGCGAGACATTCCCGAAGGCGGGTTGGTAAACGGGGCCACATACAAATTACAAAAAAAGAAGACAGAAAGAAGGAGCGAAAGACGGGCCACACCATCAATTCATCTTTTCAAGAAGCGTCCTTCTTGTCCCCTCTTTCCACCGTCCACCTACACTCCTATAAACGTTGGAAGATGCGCGTTTGTCGTCTTCCAGGAAAAGAAAGTGCACCGTCACGGTGGCGCTGGAGTAGGCAGTGTGGGCCGCTCCGGCATCGATGCTACGCTATACGACAAAAATTAGACAAAGTGAAAGAAGACAGCGTAGGCAAAGTACGTCGCCTCCACATCGATGGCCGACTAAGAACGTGCGCCACTCTCCTCTTTCCGTCTTCATTCCCGCTTTTCATTTTCCACACTGAGACGGGCTCCCAACTAGGGCTGCAGAAATAAGTCTCATTTCCTCTACTCGACCTCTCCTCCTCAACCACGAAGATAAGGACTGACAATTGCAACCTATACGAGAATGCAAAGTTCTCTCGAAAAACTCTTCTTTCTGTCCACTTCCCCCTATCTCTATTACTTGTAAGCCTAAAGATACTTTCCTCCTTTTCGTTGTCTGTCCCCTTTGTTTTTCTTTGTTTTTATCGACAAACGGCAGATCGAATCTAACATAGCGCTTCCATATTTTCATGTCTTCAAGATGCAATACCCCCCCCCCCGACACACAATATATATATATATATATATATATATATATATATATATATATATATATATATATATATATATATATATATATATATATATATATATATATATATATATATATATATATATATATATATATCGTGGAAATGAGAAAGATGCTTCGATCACGAGACTTATAGGAAAGCGAGAACGATCACTTCGCTGAAGGCAAGAGAAGAAAAAGTGGGGAGGAAGAAAGGGCTTCCAATCGTCATCGGCATCATTTATCTCCGTCGCCATCTCGGGTGTCCGCCAGGCGGGCGCCTGACACGGACGGCCATTACCGCGACCGAGCGATACGTGCAGGGGTTTGGCGTCGACGAGCAACGGCGCCCGGGCGGGTGCCAGAAAATCCCGGAATTTCAGCGGGAAGCTCGCGCGTGCGCGCCATGCCACACAGAGCCCCATCGACGACGTGCTTTCTCTGCGGGGATTAGGGTTAAAAGAAAAGAAGACCTCGCGTGTGGGGTCGGGTCGCCCCTGCGGCAGCTGCATCACCGCCTCATCTATCGCGGCCACCGCTTCTGTA
>WOVY01003134.1:30000-215214 GCA_013436015.1 Rhipicephalus annulatus
GATGTAATAAAGATCCTTCGGATGATCAGGTGGTCGTAGAAAGGCGACGAGGCCGGGAATTCTTATGTAACCGAGCCTAACAAGGTTCAGCAGCTACGCCAGGTACGCGACATTTCGCCGTCATGTTATGACGACGGCGGAAAAACGGCAGGAATCTAGCCAGCCTCCCTTCTTAATGACTTCAATATTGCGGTTCGCCGAACTAAGCCCTTCAGCCCCGGAGTACCGGCAGAGATTGGTTCGCAATATTCTCGGGTGGTGTAGCATGCGCTAAACTATAGACTCTGACAAAAAAATTATTAGAACACTGACAGCCAGGGAAGTGCGACGAAGATTTTTCTTCCTAATACGCTGTATATGGCCGCGTGAGCATGCTCTTTCGAGTGTAGCAAGACCTAAGCTCATAAGCGGGGCAACCGGAGATAGTGTTTCCAGGTCTCCTGTAAAATAAATTAATGGTGATGATGACGTAGTAGTAGTAGTAGTAGTAGTAGTAGTAGTAGTAGTAGTAGTAGTAGTAGTAGTAGTAGTAGTAGTAGTAGTAGTAGTAGTAGTGGTAGTAGTAGTAGTAGTAGTAGTAGTAGTAGTAGTAGTAGTAGTGTGAGCGGCGTCCCAACCCTTTCTAACTTGCTGCCCTCTTTCGCGAAGGGGGGAAAATAGTGTGAGCGCTGACTATGTACTTCATCTTCATCTGCATGACCAAACCATTGTAGTGATCATCATCGTATGTCACGCGGGCTGGCTCTCTGGCTCGTGCGCCTGGATTAAAGAAGGATAACCTGGTTGCTGCCGTACCGGACGTGGTCTCATAGTAGTAGTAGTTGTTGTTGTTGTCGTTGTTGTTGTCGTTGTTGTCGTTGTTGTTGTCGTTGTTGTCGTTGTTGTTGTTGTTGTTGTCGTTGTTGTTGTCGTTGTTGTCGTTGTTGTTGTTGTCGTTGTTGTCGTTGTTGTCGTTGTTGTTGTTGTTGTTGTCGTTGTTGTTGTTGTTGTTGTTGTTGTTGTTGTTGTTGTTGTTGTTGTGATGGTGGTGGTAGCACATATTCGTAGTAGTAGCAGAGGGGTAGTGGCAGCAGCAGCAGCACCTGTAGTCGTACGCCCTTGGAATGTTCCGACAGCATGACGGGAGCACTGAACGTGGGATATAGTAGCATGTAATACACTCGAAAGGTAACAAAATCTGCCGATGATTCGCAAGCGCACAAAGCCCACTGATATGCGAGCACTTCGTGCTATGCAGGTGCACAAAAAGGAAGACATCAATGGGTGTGTGTCGGCCTCCTCGATGTTCAAGCTTTCAAGGTGAATGTATATGACGTTCAAAAAAAAACAAATTGATTGATAACACGGCTGCTATCAGAGATATCAAATGCACCTAGCAGATTGGCACAGCCGAGGACGCTTGTACAATTGGTTGCTCATAGCATGCATACGCCCATTATTGTCCAGTTAACTGATCTGCTCTGCTGCACAACGCTGCTTTCCTAAAGGTTATTTGAAGATACGTTGACGTAAACAGCACAGCAGATGGCGCTCGCAGTTCACTTGCTTTGTGCGCATGTGCATTGTCGGTGGACCTCGTTACCTTGCGAGAGTTAAGGCTGGTGCACACCGGCAACTAGCAGCGTCGCGCGACATTTGCGACTGGTGAATATTGATAGCTTGCGCGTAACGCCATCTTAGCACAAAATGACTCCAATAAGACGGGTTAGATGACGTCAAGGCAGCATAATCACACGGCGATCAACCCGTTTCGGTGAGGTAAGGACGTCCGGCAAGTTATTGGGTATCTGTGCGTGAAGAACGAAAGAACCAGCATGTTATATACTGATAACACTAACGTGGCATCACAAAGTACGTGTCCAGCCATATTGGCCATCCGACGTGGCTGTTTCACTGATGTCGGGGAAACCCATCTATAAATTAGGGGACCCTACAGAGTCATAATTCATCAGGCTTTCTATTGACTTATTATTGGTTTTGTTCTTGTTTTCGGCATATCCATCGATATCTACCTCGCAAGGTGTATCACTTCATGTTTCTCACTTGAATGAAGGTGCTCTTGCAGTATACGTGTTCTGTCACTAGCACCAATTTGAAAGAAACATTTAAACGACGCCATTTTCACACTACAGAGAAACCCACATCTAAGCAGCCCTCTACAGATCCAGTAGATTCATTCGAGAGAGTGAAAGAAAAAAAAAGCAATGGAGCGCTACGGGTAGCCGAGAACACGGAAGGCAGCAGAGACAAGTGGTCATCCCGAACTTTGGTGACATCCCACGGATGTGCGATGTCTTTCGATTGTAAACGTCACACACACAGACAACCCCCTTCCCCCCTCCTCGAGGATCCATCAGCAAAACTGCCCGGCTATTAAAAACGAGAAACGGAGGGCCGCCGTAACGGGCACCGACCCCACCCTCTTTTCAAGAAAGAAACACTTTTTCTCGACAACACATCTTCCATTGTATCTCTTTTCTTTCATCTAAAATAATCTTTTCTCTTATCTTTTTACAATCTAGGGCGCATTTAGAGACATCAGCTACGTAACCAACCTTTCCTTTTTTTATTTCTTTTTTTTTCCTTTTTTTCCGGTTGCCGTGACGCGGAAAGAAAGAAAGCGATTCACCGGTGCGGACAAAACGATACAGGCGATGTTTATCACGGCAGGTCAACCATGCCATCGCTTTTATTCTTACCCTCCTTTCCCAGCCTATGGTCACGTCACACAGCGAGGCTGGCTCGCTCACCATCCTCTCCCTGCTTACGATTGGTGGTATAGTACGGGATGAGATCAGATACACCGAAACACTAGAATACCGCCCTAAAGACACGAAGGAAGTCGGAAAATGTACCGTACGCACGAAAAAAAGAAGAAAATAGGAGGAGGAGGAGTAACAGCTTGTCTCCTTCTCTCGTAAGTATGGGTGAGAGAAGAAACTTTGAAGATACCCTCCTCCCTATTTCAGTTCTTTTCTTCCAGTCCATCGGCACGCACCAAGTTACGGCGTTTCGATGTTGCACAGTGTGGCCAGATCAAGGAAGAAGAGGAAGTGAAATGGACGAGTTAGAAGAGCACGATCTTGCGCCATCGATCACGACACGCACATCAGTTCAGGCGAAGAAGGAGCATTGAAGAAGAAGGGAAAAATTGGGAACGGTCTAGCAGGAGGCAAGTTGGGTACAAAGAGACCACGTCTAAACTTGCGGGCGTAGCTGATTCTTCCTTTTCTTTTGTTTTTTATTGCTTAGAAAAGGATGGGAAAGTAAGCGTGCGAAGATGGAAAGAGATACGATGTTTTTTTTTTTTTTTTCAGAGACGGACTCGGAAAACCATTCGACAACAAGCTGATGGAGACGAAGGATGTGTTAGGTTCTCGAACAGGCACTGGGAAGGAGGAAGAACCTTTTTTGTTTGCGTGAGCATGTTTATGTGTGTGTGTGTGTGTGTCTTTACTGATGCGGAGAAGGATGTTGTGACAGCACGCTTGATGAGAAAGCTTTGGCCCCGAAAATTGCTCCCGCGGAATAATGGCGCCAACGCCGTCGTGCCTGGTTTGGCAGCCATCAACATCGGCGCCGACTGCAAATAGAAAAAACGACGGACGTGTGACGAATAGCTTGGCGTCGCAACGAGCAAACCAATGACTTACGTTGACGCTGAGATGAGAAATCACCGCGCCAAGTGATTGGTCGGATTGTCGCGTGACGCCTTTTTCAGTGGGCAAGGACGGGTGGGCGGGGTCTCTAACTGTGGCAACTTGTCTGTACTTAGTTACCTGTATGGAACTCACTAAATGTTAGCTGCGATAGTGCAATGTTTTTTTTTTTTGTTTTGTCACGAATGACATTTGCTTTCGCAATTACACACCCTAGTCTAATTGGCCAGCATTCCGCAACAAAAAATTGTTACGTTGCCTGTAGAGCGTGCTTCACGGTGGACTGCACTGCGTGCCAAAAAGCCAACTTCTGCAGATACTTTCGGAAAGTTCTGGATAGAGGCCGTGGAGTTGACCTTATGCTTTGGTGCACTATCCCAAAATGAAGTGTTAATTTGAGTGAACTTAACTAGTCTATTAGAGTTCCTAATTAGGATAGTATTGCACACGCTCTAATAAACGCTAACTGGAATTTATTCTCAGAGACGTACATGTAAAAAAAAAGAAACGAAGAACCACGGCCACTTTTGATTCGGCTTGATCACAGATCCAGCGCAACTGAAGCGACGGATATTCTCATTGTCGTACAAGAACCAGCACAGTGGCTACAATCCTCACTGTCAGAGATCAACAAGATACGGACCAAGATAAGGGCGGAGTGCCGCTGTAGATAGCTGCGGGCTCGAGAATCCCACGGACAACTGTGTGTGGCGCTAACAAATTACCAGGCTCATCCTGTATTCCTTATCAGTACTGGCTTCCTAGAACCGTTCAATTAAGCCCTCCCTCTTTTTTGCCCCTGTCTGATCCGGTTAACCGAGTGCGCGCATCTCCCGAGAAAATAGCGACAAATATCCCCGCTGGTTTGCTGCCCCACATATTCGTTCCCTTCGAGTTGTTTTTGTTCTCGACTTGGCTTCGCTTCGAGTGGATCTTCAATTGGTCTGGACGGCATAAAGCCCGACTGCGGGGCCCGGAACGCGAGCTTAAGCCCTCGGTGTTCTGGAGGCGACCTCGCATTCACGGTTCGGGCTACGAACTATGTGCTACGAGGCGCATCTGAGTTGGAATCGTTTCCCATATCACGTGACCCAATCTCGGACCGACCCGCTACAGTGGCGATGAAGCGTGACAAGCTGGTCGTTACGAAAAAACAGCAGTGGGCGGATTAGTCTGCCTGGAATGAGAGGTCGTTACGATGGGGGATCGACTTTGCCGTTGAGCGTACCAGCAGGCCTAACAAGATGGCGTGCAATTGCAATATGCCATTTTATTATCCAGTCATCTACAAAGTGCGTGATGAAAGTATCTCTTAATGTGAAGCATACTAGGACGAGCGAATTGTCTTTTTTTTTAGAAGAAGCCATCGCCTGGGCTTAACTGCTTTTAGAAAGAATGGTTAACAATTTAAAGTACCTAATGTACACTCTACGAAGGGAGAGTGCAAAACCGTCCCAAGTGTCGCAACTTACACAAAAGATGCACGGAGCATGGATTTTTATAAAAAGTGGTTAACGATTTGTGTGTTTGCAAAAAGTGTTAACGATTTATACTGGTTCCTACTCTACAATGGGATAGCGGAAAGCCACCCCATATGCATGTGCGAGCAGACCGGAGGGGCTGTGCATGGACGAAAACAGTGAAACTAATAATTCAATAGCGTAACGCAGGTAGTACGAACTGGGCCACCAAACTGTAATTAATACCAAATGCACATAACATCAACACTTAGTTTTAGACAAAAAAGTGCGCGGTTTATGTGAAGTCCCACCAGTAATTTAGCAACTGAGGTGTGTTGTGCAATTCTTCCTAGAAATGGGCAACACTTCGCTAAAGTTTTGTCACTGCAAGCCACGTTGGAAAGCACTAGTTATTTTATGCCTAAAGAATGCTGGCACCGGGAACTTAACGCCTATTAGGCAACTCTGGCTCCCGCTATTGATTCTGCCACATGCACCGAGTTATGCCGTGACCTAGACATTGGCTTGACTATATTTAGAGGAGGCGCAAGTTGAGGTTTGGATGCCACGTATTACGTAATACACGCGCAGCAACATGTCCCGTTTTCTTCAATTAAGCGCAGCGCACGATGCGATCGTAATCGTTAGGATAGTTCTGCACAGTTCTCGGATGGACACTGAGTAAGAACACGGAAACTTGATTATTAGGTGCCGCTGATGAGTTGATGTAGGCAAAGCCTCGATGAAGCGGCAGCATGCGTAGCTTCTGCAGTAGCAGGAAACATGTGCTTCATACGTTGCTGAAGCGTACTTGGAGCACTAGATCCGGCAGACGTATAGTACAAAGAATTTCAACCTGGTCGCGGTTATACGCACTTGTCCAGACATCTAGGTGCGATGAAGACGAGAGCACATTACCATTGAAGAATCTTCTTCTTCTTCTTCTTCTCTTCTTCTTCTTCTTCTTCTTCTTCTTCTTCTTCTTCTTCTTCTTCTTCTTCTTCTTCTTCTTCTTCTTCTTCTTCGTCGTCGTCGTCGTCGTCGTCGTCGTCGTCATCGTCATCTTCGTCATCATCATCGTCATTATCATCGTCATCATCATCGTCATCGTCGTCGTCGTCGTCCTCATCGTCATCATCATCACCATCATCCTCACAGCAGACAGAATTGGTGCCAAATTAGTTCGTAGTTGGCACCCGTCCTGTTTTTTGTCTTGCTTTTCGCCTAGATGTTTGTATAAGTGCGTAAGCTAAAAAAAGAATACCAAAACTATAGTTTCGGTATTCTTTTTGCGGTGTAGTTTTTTGCGGTGTAGTGCTATAGCACTACACTGCAAAAGCTTTAAAACAGCGAAAATTGGAGACAGTGAAGACTAGTCATTGCTTTTAGGCTTTAGATAGGCGGCGCTAGGTTACTTCCGCTTTGATTTTCAGTACTTAGAGGTTCGGGTTAAGCCACAGACAGTCACAAACACGACATGGGCATGTCGTCACTGGTTTCGGTTTTCCATTGTTTCGGGGTCTCCTCGCCACCGCCGTTGCCGCTGTCCACGCTCCAGCATTATCTCGTTGAACGTACTCGGGGTCTCCGTTTCGCCGCCGCAGCTTCGTCGACATTTCTTGGACTAAGTGTAGCCTTTTTTTTGTCTTTTTTTTATGAACCAATGGTGACTAGTCATATTTCTGCGGCACGTACCAAATTATGATTATAGTATTTTATGATAGGCCACACAGTGTCACATACTCGATAGACCTTAGTAATTACGGCTAGCATTAACAGTGCCACTGGTAATAAGGTAAATTCTTTCTCAACATCACTGTCCCCACGAGGGAGTGTGCCATGGTGTCGAGGTAAGTGGTGGTACTTCTAAGGATCCCTAATTCAAGTTCCCCGTTACATTTCCGGACATTTTGTTATTCGCTCCTAATATCTACAACGGTGTACTTTGTATCCGCGTGCCATTGCGTTTGTGTGTCTTAATGTAAATGATGTATTTCATGAGGCACAAGCAAAGAAACATCGCCCCTTCTCTATACCATGCCTTCAGAGTACGTTATAAATGACCTGAGATTCGTAAGATCGTAACAACCTGAAATGTGTTTTATTTTTTGCGAGTGAAACTTCTAAATAAGGTGAACGAAGAAAGCGGGAAGCCTTTATCAATAGAAAGCAATGTGAAAAAAAGATAGAAGGAACAAGATATGTTCTTTCCGGCCAGCCGGCTATTCTTACATACACCTATTTTGCAACGCTTACGAAACAGCGTCCAGGAGGTAGCGACGCGATACAACCACCATCTCGTGAGGAAAGTTTCATTACTTTTATATTTTTGCGCCCGGAGTGATTCGAAGAAAAGGCCTGTCGCCGGTGGTTGCGTAAACAGTGAACGAAAGGATATTCGACAAGGCTTCCTGCATCAGAGCTTTTATCGAAAACGGCACAGCCCCCCCCCCCCCCCCACGGCGTGTTGCCGAACGTGTATACGATATATGTTACTCGAGTGGGCTACCAGTGTTGTGAGCACTTTCACGATCCGCTTTCCTTGTTCGGAAGAGAGTTAGAAAGGACGCACGCATCTTTCGCTCGCGTGAAAGGACGTTAGTGAAATCCACCGAAGAAACAAACAAGGACTCCAAAAAAGAAATACTAACGTTGCGGTGAGAGCAAGCAGTCCGCATAAACCGTAATCTAAGACGCAGAACGACAATCGTGGCAACAACATCCTCTAGGGAGCCACTGAGCGGCGATAGAAGATGGCACGCAAACGCCGTTACCATTAGTTTTATGGTAGAATGACGAAGAAAGGCGGGGACGCGGCAAATAATGCAGCTTTCACGTTGAAGAAAAAAACGGGTATTGTGTGTCCTGGACGACTCGCAGTTTTTCTTTTGTTCCAGGCCTCCATGTACAACGCTCTGTACCGAAAACGATCAGGTGTGTTCGGCACGATATTGTGAAGCGCAACACTGACGTTATTATCAGAGTGATGTCGAATGGCAATATTCTTATCGAGACAGCTTTGTCGTCATTATACTTGTGGCAGGATCTTGGGCGTGTGAAAGGTGAGAAGGTGGGCGGGGCGGCCATCCCTCGTAATCATACAAGGGTGCACCACGCCTGTCTGTGCCCCGTACCTTTATTCACTCAGTAAAACCGGCCCGTCAAGTTGATTGTGCATTATTATTGTCACGCAGGTTTTGGACGACAGCGGTGGCTGTGGACCAGTAATGTTGAATTTTTAGAACTGTTTGCTTGACATCTTTTGCTCCGCGAAAGCAGACGTCAATGGCACGCTATAGTGAGAACCGAGTAATTACTTCATTTTAGTTTTGTATCTATTTCCATTTGTTTCAGAACTCGAGTAATAAATGGCGCGGGGGTGGGGCGACGAAATTTGGCTTGCTTAATTCAGAACCCTGCAAACGCCTATGAACATCTATTATCGTTTCGTTTTTAAGCAGTGTAGTATTCACTTCGAGACAGTGTGAAATACTCAAGCGCACGTGGAAAATAATAGTGATCAACCGTTCTCTTATGGACGTCGGCTTAGAATAGAGGCAACAACTTAACAACAGCACTTTATTAAACTGTAGTAACTCTGTCAGTAGGGCATGATGCCACATGTTAAATTATGCACTGCTAGATCATAACTTTTATTTTAATCAAATTGTGAAAGAAAAAAAACATTTGGACGTAAGTTTTCGTACCAGAACGCGTAAAAGCAAGATCGCGTGAATCGATCCCGAACACTCTTCCTTCATTTTCGTGCATGTCTTATAGAAAGAAAAAACCCTTTGTCGTCAAAATTCAATTTGATTACGAGAATTTCAGACTATAGTTACAACGTGTACTGATTTCCTTGGGGGAAAAATTTCGTTTGAGGATCCAAAATATTTCTTTGGTTGGCTACCCAGATGTTCAGGAACCACAACGGGAGGGGGAGGGGATGGTAGTTCTGATTAGGTCTGAACGCATTATCATGTTCATTGGTTAAGGTTTGTAGAGAGCAACTCGTTGAACACAGCATGGCTGTTTGCGCGCCAACATCACAGACATCCCCTATGGCAGTAATTAGATGAACCCGACTGAGCCACACCCAACGTTAAAATTCTGGTGACAACTGAATCCAAAGTCAGTTCAGTGAAGTCGTTCCATGAACTGTTGCCAAAAATATTTTTCTTCCAGAGTTGAGCTACAAAAAATATAGCGGGAGCGAGCATAATGCGATACGTCTCACCCAACTTTGGAAAGTTACGAGAGACAAACTCTACCAGCGATCAAGTAGTACAACATACAATCTGACAGGCTTCCAAGAAAGCTTTAAAAATAGTTACTCATTTTATGCTTGAAAGTGATAGTTAGTGAGCTCTGTGAAACAGAAAAAAAACGTTTACTCCAAGTGCTTAAGCGACTCCGAACTTTGTCTCTAAGGCAACGACATTTCCGAGGAAGTGCCTGTTGCTATTTCGTGCTATCTCTGTAACACTCGAAAGCTTCGCTCAATTAACGGGAACACGGTTGGCGCATTAACCGTGACGCTTTCTAGCTGAGCTGCCTGCCTTGTGCTCTATTGGGGTAAGCGAGCACAAACTTGAAGAATAAGGACGTGATGAAGAAGACGCATACAAGACAACAGCGCGTGGCATAGCCTACTCAGACGAGATAGCAGAAAAAGTAAAGTGTGTGAGACTGATCGGAGTGCAAAGTTACGATATCCGCGTCAACCGTTGAAACCTAAACGCTTCGTAGTCCTTGCGCATTCAGTACGACACGTTCAGTTTCGTCCGGCTCCTTGTCTCGTATAGTCTGAAAGAAAAATTACTCGCCTTCCTTCTGAGTTGTCTGAGTGGCCATGGGATTCACGGGAAAAGATCAAGTGTGGGTCACCAACGTCAGCTGCATTACTAGCGGAAATAGTCCACTCTTCGCTGTGGGCACCCCCTCAAACATTAAAGATGTGCGTCTTTCCCACAAATCTGTCAGCCTGCATTCGCTCGAGTCACAGTCGAAGCATGCAACGCAGAAGTTTACGGCATGTGATTCCCTCGGTAGGCGTGGTGAGCGATGTGGCGTGTGCTCGGATATTAGTTTTCCTTTTTCCTTGCTCCATTTTTTTTTCGTCCTTTTTCCCCCTCCTTCCTGGTAAAATAGAAAACTGGAAGCGACGCGCTTAACTTCCCCGCCTTTCGTTTGCTTATCTCTCGCTCTCTTTCTCGGAACCTCGTTTACTGCGTCCGCGCAATCACAGGACTAAACGTTCACCATTGCGAACTCAATTGGCAGCGTGCACATTCGTCGGCACGACCCTCAATTTGATTATCCTCGCTTTCTTTAACATTTAAAGTACACAGAGAAATACTGCTCAACAATCACTTTAGTCAAAATGATTCATCACAAGAGATGCGATTCTTCAAGACGCCCAAATATATTAATTAGCGAAACATCCACACAAGTATGAAGAAACTAGAAAGGAACAGTTTTCTTATCAATTGGCAATTCGGTTCCTTCACCTTTCGTTAACAATTATTGAAGTGAGAGTACCGACGAAAAAAAAAGTAAACGCAAGGGAGTAGAAGGGAACGGTCATTCACCGCTTTCATTCACCGATGAGGCTACATCGTTGAGTGTTTGTAGAGGGTAATGAACCCTCTCTTCCCAATGATATGCTCCCGCAAAAAAGACATAAAAACCTAACATTCTTGCTCATATCACGCAGCAAGCATACCACCCCTTTCGCAACATCGTACTTCGCACGTACACCTTCGTTTACTCAAAAAAAAAAGGATAGAAGAAAAGGAAAACAAAAATGGTGCGAGCACAAGTCCTCCCCGTCACGTCGTAGTTGCCCGGAAGCGGAAATACATGATGGGCGGGGGCCCCTCAGGCTGATAGCGATACAGATAAGGAAAGTGGTGGCTGAAACAAAACGAAGGCGCATGCGTATAAAGGATAATAAGAGATAAGAGGGAAAAAAGATAGTAAAAGGAGAAACGAAGCCCTTTTTCCTGGAATCGCGCTTCTGACCAACTCATATATATATATATATATATATATATATATATATATATATATATATATATATATATATATATATATATATATATATATATATATATATATATATATATATATATATATATATATATATATATATATATTGCTTGTTTGTTTTAACATCCCAACGAGCTGTGGGCGTCATGACTGCCTTCTCCAATTTCATGGAATAGAACTGGAATCAAGTGCCAAGTTATCCCTGCACCGATACCTCACACAGAAATTGGGAAACTGGCAGAAGGGGTAAAAACAAACCATCGCTGTCGAAAAGAGCACCACCACACGGCGGCGGCTGGCATCAAGAGGTATATACCAGAGTTCCTCGGACAGTAATATACCAACTGCCACTGGAGACGCTGCTTGTACGCGCTCACATTTCTTCTTTCCCGGACCTACTTCAGCGAAGCCTCGTGCTCAGTCGTTAACGTAACGGGCTCTCTGCACGCGCGCAACGCCGGAAAGCGTTATCGGCCGCACCCCCAACCGATGCTACCGCCACCATGCGCAGCGTCAGCGCGGTTTGCACTCCCCGGCGCTGAGTCCACTCGACACTCCTGGTCTCGATAAGGCGCCATTTCGATGGGCGGGTGCACTCTGGAAGGAAAGGGATGCCATCCCGCCTGCTCTGGAAATGCGGTTGTGCAGGAGATATCGTGCGTCCGCCGGCTTGATTGCTTTCTTCATTTCCTTCTTAGGCCTTCTCTCGTTGGACCTCGAGACGCGCTCCTTGAGTCGCGCAATCGTCAAACGGAAATGACCACCCCGCTCTTGAGAACTCACTCGTGATAGTTCTCGTTCGTAATAAGTTCTTTCCCTAGTTTACAGGCATCAGACCACTCTTGGGACTTCAATGACTGCGATCGACATGATGACTATAGAGATCTAGAAAGAGAGAGCAAGAAGAATGCATATCTACTGTAGGAGTTCAGGCGAAAGTTTTAGAATACTCATCGAATGCTCAAAGTGACCGCTGCCGGTGACAACACGGGCGATGCAAGAAATTATCATCAAGCCATCCCATCCTTGCATGACGTGATCATGATGTCCCATGAAATGGTCAAATGACACCATCACTCAGCCAAGAGTGCTGGCCGATTTCGAAGGCAGTGCAGAACAAGGTGATGTGAAACACTTCGCATTGTCTACGATCCTGGAGGCCATATGCAAGATCAGATTAGCTGCGGAAAACTTCCTGAAGCAGGCAGGGGTTTGTTAGTGCATCGATAGAATAATAAAAAAATGATATTACTTCCACCTTCAAGTTGAACTAGGGTGAATGCGTGAGAGATCGTGTGAATCTTTGCAGATACAGACTTCACGACGTATTTACTATAAAGCAGTTATTAAAAAAAGGAAGATAATATCCGTTAATGTAGACAAAATCTGGTAACAGAGATTCACATGATAAGCATCGAATCAGAGGGAACTTTGGATATGTCCTCTGTACGCAGATGCAAACATCCACCTGTTTAAACCATCTAACTAGGTTGATTGATTGATATGTGGGGTTTAAAGTCCCAAAACCACCATATGATTATGAGAGACGCCATAGTGGAGGGCTCCGGATATTTCGACCACCTGGGTTTTTTTAACGTGCAGCCAAATCTGAGCACACGGGCCTACAGCATTTCCGCCTCCATCGAAAATGCAGACGCCGCCGCCGGGAGTCGATCCCGCAACCTGCGGATCAGCTGCCGAGTACGTTAGCCACTAGACCACCGCAGCGGGGTAATATCTGAGTAGAGAAATAGAACGTGTCATAGACGTGCTCTTTCATCAAGAAAAATCGACAGCCTTCGCAGTCAACAGCCTTGTCTTCCCAGAAAATTCTACTATAAGTTTCCGCACTCTCCAGTTTCATTTCCTTTTTCGGCCCTACACTGAAGAGAAAATTAAGAAATGCATTACAGCATCTCAAAAAAGCAAAATAAGTAATCTTACTTTTTTCTCAAACTGCGAGAAATAAACGCTAGCCACGGAAAAAAGTTTAATAACAATAATGAACATAACAACAACTGAACACCCTCGTTTTCATCGATTGGCAATCACACGAAACTCGACGCCACCGCCAATTATAACCCCGTATAAACAATGAAAACGCAATGGCAATCAAGTAAGCTGAACACAAAAATGAATTAGGGAAAGACCTTTTGCGCACCGAAGGTAACAGGAAAGGCGAGATGCGAAGCATACGAAACGAAAAAAAAAATGAAGCAGCTCCTTTTACAACATCACCTTGCGCATCAAGGTGAGACTGCTCACCAAAAGCGCGAGCGTTATAAGCTCGCTTCTCTACGGGAGACACCACGAACGCATATTTTTCTTTGAGAAAAAAAGTAAAGGATGAAAAGGTGGAGGCGGGTCAAAAGTATCCAATTCGCCTCGTCTCCTTTTCCCCACACTTCTCTGTCTCTCTCTCTCTCTCGTTCTCTCTTCTCAACGTGTCTTCGTTTTATACGTCCTAGTCACGCTTAATTCTTCGACGTGAGAGGAGGAAACAGCTTACGATTCTTCCCTATTCATCTTTTTCTCGCGAATATGGCGAATGATTCGAGACGAGAGACGACGTGCCAAAAAAAAGCAAAATGGAAAAAATAAAAAAAGCATCGAACGGTCGGCTTGCGCAAGAGGAGAGTAAGAGGCAACGACCGAGCAGCAATTTAATCGTACGGAGGGGCGCTCATTTGCTAAGCGTATATGTAGGTAGCGCGCGCACTCGAGCGGCTCGAACAATAACTCGGACAAGATACAATCTCCGCTCCGGGGATTATATTAACGGCGAGCCCCGCTCGCGCTCCTGAACTTCGTCCATGTGCTTGCGCTGCTGCCATTGCAGCTGCTGCTGCGCTATACAGACTGCCAGTAAAGGCTCGGCTGCAGTCAACGCGTTCTGGGCATCACTAGCACGTAGAGCGAGTGAAAGAAGGAGGTCGAGAATAACTCACAGAGCTAGCTACGTTAAACTAGAAAAGAGAAAACGGTATCTTATAGAAGGATAGAAGAGCAGAAAATCTGTAACTGCGAAACGACTTGTTGGTAGGTCATTGCAAAAGTTACAGCACAGACGTACGGCACACGACCTCACATTCAATTAACCAAGGAAGTACAGCGCTCAATTTGAACTATTCATTAAACGCACGAATGCTTGAATATGTACAACACGTTGCGCAGGCGCGCATTAAGACAGCGAAGCCTGCTGCATGTGTTACCGAAAAAGCACCGAGTTTGCGCTCTAATGATTTGTGTTCGCACTCTAGTTACGCACTCTAGTTAGAGTCTGCAAGGATACTACAAAGTCATGACGGAAGTCACGTGGTTCCTTGCGCATTCGCCTAAGTCGAGTCAGAGGTGGAAGCCATTTCTTTTTCTTTTTAGTTCGATAGTCATTGATACATCTTCCCGTCCAGAGTGCTTTCAGCATCCGACCTCGCTTTGCACGGTCTCCGTGGTCGGAGGCACGGGAAGGTTTCTGTACATCACGTGGCTTCCCGGCGCGTCCGGCGCGTCCAGGATCGGCCCAAGTCCGACCAAGCGACGACGTCATGTAATGACGTCCCGTAACACAGTGGTGGTGTAGTGTCTAAGGTACTCGGCGGCTGACCTGCTGGTCGCGGGTTCGAATCCCGGCTGCGGCGGCTGCATTTCGATGGAAGCGAAAGTGCTGCAAGCCCGTGAGCTCATATTTGGGTGTGCGTTAAAGAACCCCTGGTGGTCGAAATTTCCGGAGCCCTCCACTACGGCGTATCTCATAATCATATGGTGGTTTTGGGACCATAAACCCGACATATCAATTAATGAACATATGAAATCAATCAATCACGTTATAACGTCCCCCCGTTTAAACGTCGTAACCAACGGCGATCTGTGACGTCATGGGGACGTCATAGGACGACGTCGTAAAGCTCGCGCCTGGGTGAATTGGTTCATACTTGAAAGGAAAAGAGGTTTGCACACAAACTACGCACCGACACAATTAACAGAGATTAGCGCAAAACTTCCAACTAACATCAAATTCATCTTTTCTTCTGCGCAATATTCTTTTTTTCTTCCAAGACGACGTCATCACATGTTTATTTTTTTGCATCTTTCGTGTCGAGGACGCCACCGCCAAAGGTCACTTTTAGGATTTGATGATGCATCTCAGGCTGTTGTCCTAAAAAAGCTTTGTGACTGTTACAGCACCGCGTTTCCTCGATATTCGGAAGAAAACTCGAAAGGTGGCTTTCGTCACCATTTTTACTTGGCCGCGAGCACTTTACCTGGCCCGATCTTGAAGCAAGCGCCTCTTCAGCGATTCCCTAATCTGGCTGGAGAACGTCATGGCGGAACCCGGGGCGGTCAATTATGTACGCTTTCTCCGAGTCTTCGGCGGTGGCACGAGTGCCGCCCGGGGCAGACTATACGGCTCCCTCACGACCAGGAAAGCACGCTAGCTCTGGGCATGCGTGCTTACAGTTGAGTGCAGAGGGACTGAAACATGCAAGGACCCTGCATCTTCAAGGGTGTTGTGCTTCAGTACAGCGACCCTAGAACTTGCAAGGAACTCGAAACTTGCAGTGGGCTTCTTCTCGTTGTTGTCTGAATTATTGTTTTACCTTTCCCATGTATTGCCAGACACTGTATCTTCCGAGAGCATGCCTTCCTCTGTTTCTTTCCGATTAATGCAACGGGGATTAATCAAGCACGCTGAACTTCAAGCTGCTTTCTTACTCTCGTCTTGGCTAAGCTTGCATGATTAAAACGAAGCTTTGCGCATATCAGGTTTTTGCATGCAGTGGCTTGCGACGCAACATAAACCATTCTCCCCAGATTTTTTTCAGCCGGCGTTTAAATAAGGAATTTCAGCCTTTCCGCCCGAAACGAAGCCCCGGAACCATGTCTTCTAGAAGGCCTCGGCCTGTGATTTGGTGACTCGTCATTCCCCACTAACACCCGGAAAAATTCAGGGAAGTTCCTGCTAACCACGATAACTATAATTACCAACAATATGTTATTCCAACAAAGGAGCACCTGTAAATCGAAGTTTAAATTTATTGCGAGTAAAAATCTATCCTTGTGAGGAACCATCGAAAAGGCATAAAGGGAAGGAAGGAAGCAAACCGAAACACTACGAAACCAACCATAAAAGCTTCCGTTTGACTACCCCGCATAGGTGAGTTAGGGAAAAATAATACTATAAAGCAAACTGGGGCATGTTGGTGGAGCTTATTAAAACGCACAGCGCAAGTAACGGAGGGGAAACAGGAAGAGAAGACACATGGAACTGAGACGACAAATAAATAAAAAAGAAAGAGAAAGGATACATAAATGATACAGAAAGCGGGAAAGGATACAGAAAGGGAAAAAGCTTTTCAAAGTACCTGCGCCCTGTAAATCCAAAATACTAGCAAAATATACAGTGCTCCATGTTTATTTGACGCAATTCTGACAGAGCAATACGTATGGTATGGTATGGTATGGCACGATATGGTACGGTATGGTATCGTACGGTACAGTGCGGTATGGTACGGTATGATATCGTATCGTATGGTACTGCATAGTACGGTACGGTACAGTAAGGTAGGATACGGTATGGTACGGTATGGTTTGGTATCATCAGCTTCATTCAGGTCTTTCAGATCAACCCTTAGGTCAACGCAGGCGGCTCCCAAGTCTGGGCAGTAAGGTTTAACCTCACTGCCGTATAGTGGGCCTTCAGGTCAAGCTCTACTTGACCTGAAATAACTTGATTGTGAAAGTCTCTTTAGCACTAGTATCTTAATTTCCTTGTCTCTGTCTGCGCAAGCCACATAATACTGCCAAAGCGTATGATCCAGAGTAATTATGCCATTACACTACTCGCAAGCGCACATTAAACAAATACGCAAATAAGATATACTACTGTGTCACATATGCGTAACAAAAGCCACACATGACAAAATTAGTGTAGTCAATGAATTAGAAAAAGTAATATATTTCATTAACGTTCAGCACAAAGTTTGGAAAACACACACACAAAAGTACGTCAGTGTTATTCACATGACAGAGCTGGCACAATGTCTCAAATACTTTAGCCACAAATACTTTAGACAAAAAACAAAACAATGAGTATATTTGTACACATAGTTAGTATGGACACATCTTCATTTTAAAAATATTATATCAAGAGATATGCTAAATCAGAGCAGAGTTATCATATCAACGCTCCGTATGATAACGAGTAACTAGTCGCCATGCAACCTCATAATAGAGCGTCTATAAAAGGGATGTCAATTTGCTTGCTCCTCGTTATCTCCTCCTATAGCGGACTTGATGTTTCAGTTGATTGATTGGTATGTACGGCTTAACGTCCCAAAAACCACCATATGATTATGAGAGACGCTGTAGTGGAAGGCTCCGGTAATTTCGACCATCTGGGGTTCTTTAACGTGCACCCAAATCTGAGCACACGGGCCTACAACATTTCCGCCTCCATCGGAAATGCAGCCGCCACAGCCGGGATTCGATCCCGCGACCTGCGGGTCAGCAGCCGAGTACCTTAGTCACTATACCCCCGCGGTGGGGCGGACTTGATGTTTCCTGTTAAAGCTAAGACTACTTTATGAATTTCCTTCTTGTTATGCTTTCTTGCATATACTTGTGATTACTTGATGACTCTCTTGCGATGGAATCAAAGCACACAATAATGCGCCCGAGTTCAACGTTACATTTTGTCGACACTTTTAAGTTTTTTTTTAGTTTTCGTATTCACCCAGGCGTCTATCAATGTTTAATGTGCTCTCGCCAAATCTCTAAATCTCATTGCTTGATGAGGTATATAAGGCTTTCGAACTTATATGCCCGAACCTAGTGACTGAACTCTAAGCTCCCGTCGTTTAATTGCAGATGTTCCTACACTGTGAAGCTTCGCTCCCTTGTCATCAGACGTGGAATAACTCCGTAAGTTTCTATCACAAGTTACAAGTCACGAACGTGGCCATTAGAAAGCGTTCCGAGGTATTACGTAATGCAGGCAACGCCACATCGGGAACGTGGGAAGACCAAGCATAAGAGTGAACATATGCACTGGAATATTCATCACTGAAAAAGACATAGCTTACGTCGCGGAAATACGATGCCCGAAGCTACACTCCAATGAATAATGCCGCCGGAAGGCTTTCAAATATGACAACATCGATTAAAGATGAATATTCTTCCAGGTCTGCTGTAGTACTGCTGGTATATATATTTTTTTCTTTTTGTTGTAACACTGGCATTCGGAGCACGTGAGAAGAGACGATAAACCACCCGGTATATTGACGGCCGGCTACATTATTCAGAAGACATTGCGTAGACTTGGCCAAAACAGGGTTACCGCTACCGGAAGAGATGAATACCTCTGTGAATAGAACGGTGAAGATGTAACTTTCAGTGATAAATGTTTAACGGAGACCCAGGAAGAGATGTTTCAATTTACGTCATATTTGGTGCGACGCTTCTAAGTTATACTTCTACCACAGAAAGAAAGGCAGTGGTGAACTCCCAAGTCTACAATGACAAAGCACCATACTCGAACCATGACGAGCGACATCTATAGTTAGAAACCGGCCCCATCCGAGCATGCGCTACGCTAATAACGCGGCGCACTTGCAGCTTCTGTCCTTGTTTATAATCGAGGCGGCGGACAGTGCTTTAGACGTTAGAAGCGCTTTCAACTTTATAGCGCCCGAAAAAAAAGAAAATAAAGAAGAGCACAATGGCCGGAATGAGTGTCTTTTAAAGGGCCACTCAGCAGGCTCCCAAACTACAAAAAAGACCGCAATATTTTTTCCTGATATTTCTCGTCCTTCTTGACGCACCACTGTGACGTAGACATTAGTTCCCGTGACGTAAACAGCGTACTTACTCTCGATTCATTGATATACGCGAAATATCACATGTGATTTGTCCCCTGCACTGCTTAGCTATACAGCCGATCATCCGTTCTTTTTTGTCTCGTATCAGTATCGTGCAGAATCAACCGATCAATCTTCATTTCGTTGTGTGTGTGTTTACAGCTGCGCAAGCGGCGATAACAGCGTGCAGCCGAGAAGCGCGAAATCCTGATAGGCTCTAGAGCACGTGCATTCGAGAACTAAGGGGAGAGTAGGACGCATTGTGTGTATGAAGAAGAGGAGCAAATCACTCCCTCGTCTTCAAATGCGCGGTGGTGAGTGGCCCTTTAAAGGGCTTCGAAAAAGCCTCTGAAAATGCGTAAGACGAGCGCTTTGTTCTCTTTAGGCGTTTCCAGTTCTCGCGGCGTAAAACCTGACGTCAGCAGTTTGTGCACGCGACGTCAAAATGACACAAGCTCTCGATTTCGATGCGGTATATATCTGTGGTGAATTCTCGCCCATCTTTCTTTTGTCATGCAGCCACATGCGCACTCTGCCTCGCATCGCGCGGGCCTCGCGCGCGATAAATTGATTTCCCTTCGTCGATGCTGCGCAAACATATTCACTCATTGCAGCGACGCAGGCGGCGCCATGCAGCCATGCACCGAAGCTGTCGCACGGTGATAATCTGCGACGCAGTAAGTGACGCAGTTCGGTCTCTCAGTATAGTCATGGACCAATGAACGCGTCTTCGCGCTCTGCGACGCTGACGTGCGCGCTCGCGACATCACCGTCTCGTCCGCTATTTGGACGTACCACTGCGCCGCCTATAGTCGCTGGAATGGTCGAATATAGCAGGTTGTAGTCAAAAAGCGTGAAATCCTGACAGGCTCAATGTTTATCGTTGACATTCCACCTGTTGTCACAGAACGAGCGCTAAAAATGGGCGCGCCGCCAAATTCTTGCGATAACGCGCGAAAGAGACGCCGCGAGGTCAAAAGAAAAAAAAAGAAAACAAACATCCAAGGCTCCCCGGGGCGCGCGCTCTCCTCTCGGAAGCATGGCTTCGCCGACAAACCTCCTCACCCCACATCGGCGGCCGAGCAAGCGCTGGAAAGTTCCAGAAGGAAATAGGCGTGGTCAGACCGAGTTGAGTCATCCGACGCGGAGGGCATTCGAACAGTCTCGCCCTCTCCCCAGCCTTCGCTGCGCATCGCGCCGACGAAAGGATGAGAACTTTCTGGAATCTCGCGCGGAAGGTATTTAATCGAGCAGCCGAGACGAGAGATCAGGAGAAGACGGAAGTTAGCGCCAGAGCGCGTGGGGATTCCGCCGTGCAGTCGGCGAAGGTTTTGTCCGTAGAGACAAAGCAGGAGAAGAAGATGATTTCCACCTGAGGGGTGACGACTCGAGCTACCGGCAAGAGTGTGTGTTTACCGCTATTGAGCGAAGACGCGTGGCAACAGCTGCGTGTGTGTAGCCGACGTATTTCCGGCGAAGAAGTTTGAAGCTTGGAGAGTGGCCATTTGAGGACGCGAGGTTTCCTGGAAGAGAAACTTCGAGGGGCAGCGGAACGACAACGCTGGACTTTGAGTGAGTGATTCTCGGAAGAGTATCATCTAGACTTTTGTTCCAAGAACTTTGGACTGGATAGGTTTTCTATCTCTTTAGTCTTTAGGTGTCTTGGTTGTTCAATGCATGCGACTGCATTGTAGTGCGTATTGTTGTCTGTGTCCGTTGTTTCGAGTGTGGCTGATTGTACTGTGTAGTACGTTGTTTGTTTGGTGACATATTGTACTCAACTATTGTGGAGTGTGCATTCTTGTGTATTGTTTTCGATCTGCCATTTTGAGAATATAAATTTGTTTTGGTTATCAACTCTCGGCTCTGACTTGTTCTTTGGGCCACAGCCGGCGTCCGCTGGCGCGCCAAAAAGGACCACTTCTAAATTGTCCACGCTTTCGTGGTGCGGTTCGGGGGGCCAATACTTCGGCCCTTGGAATTAGCCCGGCGATCGCCTCCCTAATTAACGGGACCTAGGTGTGACACCTGTTCTGCGAATAAATAGGTGGCGAGCAGGAAATATCGTTTGTAGGAAATGGTACTGAAAGCGAGAAGGAAACTACTATCTCGCTTTTGAACTCAGCGATGTTTATGGGCCCTTTAAAGGCTCCTCCGCATCGGCGACTATAGCACCGGCCGCGTAATTAGGTTAACCACAAAGCTTTTTTTTTTACTTTTGATGGTGGTATTATTGCTTTGATATCATTGTCATGACGTCATCATTTTCATGTAATGACATCATTGCTTTTGCATGATAATTGTCACACGATGTCACTGTTTTGACCTCATTGTTATGACATCATCATTGACACATGATGACATCCTGTCACAGTGACGTCAGTATGACGTCACAAGTTTCTTTGATCTATGATGCCTTGAAGACGTTATATTATTACCTCACCTCGCGGTGTGACTTTTTGTATCACTCGGGTACATGCCGCGGACGCGAGACACTGGACGATTCTGACAATCGCAGAAGCCCCTAAGGCGATTGCCTTAATAATTAAATATATTGTCTCTTATAAATCTCGAGAAGTTATAGGAGCTACACAGTAATATCGCGGCCCCGAAATTCGAAACAAATATTAATACAATAACGGCTCTCCAATCATCCGGCACTCCTCAGGTCCTCCAGAGGTTTTTTTTTTTTTTTCACCCGATACCGAACCTCAAATGTCTTCGCGTCCGATTGGTTATAGGCTAAAAAGAGCAGCAAAATCGAGCACGGAAGCTAGGGCTGAACAGAGGAAATAAATAAAGGGGTGAAGTACAATAGGATGGCGTTTTAAGGGCGCTTAGCTGCAACACAACACCCTCACGAGTATGACGAGAAAACAGAGAAAGAAGAGAGTAGAACATGCCAAAAATGATGCCAGGCATGCCGCAGCGTAGGCGAGGCAGCAAAGAGCACCCTCGGGGCATCTGTGCCAGGGACTGCTGTTACCTTAGCACACATAAAAGGCTTACAAAATAAAAGAGCAACGAGAGGACAAAAAAAAAGACATACTACCAAGGCTGTGTATAGCGACGTGGCCGTTCCTGTCCAGTTGAGCGTCGAGGCGAGCGTTGGGTCAGACGTTCCAATATGGCAGCGCTATTTCACTTTATTTCTTGTAAACGTGTTTCGTTAATCTCTACTTTATCGATTTCTACCTTTATGTTCTGCGACCACGTGTTCTTGCTTTATATCCTGCCACGGAAGAAGCGAACCGACAGCTGGAAATGATGGCCCTGAAGGCGCGGAAGCTATAGGAAGCACGCTAGAAGCGTGAAAAGAAAATAAAAAAAGACTAAGCTTAAAGAAAGACACGATTAAAAATTGAGAAAGAGTTCTCCTGAAAAAGCAGTGTCAGCGTGCTACAAGTAGTAGAAAGTGGCCTGAGCCACACGCTGCCAATTGTGCAGTTTAGCTGAAGGACGACAAAAGAAACCAGCGGAAGTGTGGGGAGAAGTGCCGACAAGCGTCGACACTTCACAGGCGTCGCGAGACGTTTGTGTTGAAGGAACTTAAATGGGTAGTTCAATGACAGCCCGACTGGAAATCAATGAGATGTTCGACCGAGAAACAATCCATGAAACTTTTGAAGTGTGGCACACGCAGCGAATCGGCTATTAATTGTATTACGCTCTGCTTTTCTCGTTGAAAAACAATGCTTGACTATTTCTTAATAAACTGTGACAGAAATGATGGTCAAGCACAATAATTTACTAAAATGCGGTGAACGAGAAACCGCTGATCGAAGGAGAGACGTGCGTGGTTAGTTTTGTTACGCCTATTTTTAATCACTAGGCGCTAACGCCGCACAATACTCGTATGATTTAAAGGCACGCCGTCATTGAGGAGTGTGGGATGCATATGACCTGAACTTATTTAACGTGCGCTTAAAAGTATAGGCACACGGAACTTAAGCATTTCACATTCACTGAATCGCAGCCGCCATGGTCGGAATTCGAACGTTGGATCAGCAGCAAAGCACCAGCACCGCTTCTGTTCGCTAGAACTGGCAGTTAAGACAAAGCTTGAACTTGTAATAAACCTTTGGTTAATATTGGTGAATACAAGATAAGATTAACCGCCGCTTGTGTCAAAATTTGGCAAACGCGGATTTTTCTACTGGAGTGTGCGATGAACGTAGAAAATCCCTGAATATAAAAATACTCAGCCATATTGAAATCTTTTCTATATGCGCCTTGCTACCACCGCTCCACATAATCGCAATATAGAAAGCTTTCACTTTCATCTTGTTTGTGTAGGACGAACGAACGGCGTCTAAACATTCGTTTTTGAAAGGATTACTCATAGAAGGGACTCGAAAATAAAAATTATGTGACATTACGTCACAAAACTACGACATGATTATGAGGAACACCTGGCGGAGGGCCCCAAAAATTTTGACCACCCGGGGTTTTTTAACGTGTGCCCAACTCTGAACCTACGGGTCTCTATACCACTCGGGCTCCATCAAAACGCGGCCGGGAAGAGAAACGCGTGAATTCGACTTGTAGAGAGATGAGTCAGCATAAGCTTTCAGACCACCTTGACAATCAGACGCCTGTGAAGTCATTCGTAAAGGTAATCGAAAACCTGTCAGGTGAAAAGTCGCGGTATGTTCTACGAAAAAGAGGCAAAACGTATGCGTAAACTCGTTGCCTGTAGGGACGGCTGTGAAGTCATGTCTAGACATACTTTGGCAATTGCGCCATGCTCACTGGCTACTTATGCATAGTAGCAAACGAAAAAAAACAGCCACTCCAAAAAAACGTTAGCGAATTACGTAGCTTGATTTGTGGTGATTGTAGTTTCTTTCTACTGATCTAAATTTTTTTGCTCATTCATTTTGTGCGTGCGACGCGTTTTTCTCAAGAACTTTTATATTCGGCCGCTAGCCGCGTTCGCCGAGGAAACTATACATTTGGTCTCTCAGCCCAATTCGCCAGAAGCGGCATCTCTTTTGAAGTTCCCAATTTCATCTCTCTCCTGCTTTGGCCAACGACACTTACCGAGCTGACTCGAGTGAATTTCTAGAAACCCCCACACAAGCTGCCTGGTGTTATCTGCAACTTCCCTTTGCAACTTTTCGTAAGACTATGAAAAAATACCAACAGTGATGACAGAATCTTCCTTCTTTTTCGAGTTTTGGTGCAGATGTTAGCAAGCCTCACGCACCACTCGAAGAGCCCACCGCAATCAATGACGGAAAGTGCGATCAAAAGCCAAAGGGCGACGTTCATGGGTGAGACTTAAAAAAAGCGTAAATAAAGAAGTGAACATAGAGATAAATATAAACATGAAACTGATAAAGAAGGCGGCACACACCATCCCGATGTACAAATCAGTTTTTCTCACCTTAGAGATCCGGGTATCGCCATCAAAGAGAGTGAAGTTGCCGGCGAAAAGAAAGCAGTGAAAGAGCAAAAAGCTTCGAATAAACTGAAGCATCCATGGCGCACTCTAGAATTGCGGTCGCTATAGACCCTCCCGACTCGAAAGCGGAGCTTGGGTTGGCACGTACGTTTTGGAAAATCGTGGAGTGGACCTGCCTGGAAGGTTTTCGTCAGGGTTGCATTGCGTCGTATGTCAGTTAGTGAACGCTTCGTCAGGTTCGCTTTTGAAGACGTCATGAACATGTAGTTTCCTATAAATACGCAAGGGGGAAGCTCTGGCACTGGTGTTCATGAAAGCTGCAACGCCCGGTACTTAAGCCAGCATGGGAATGATGGGTAAAGCACAAATTTGTCTAATCTTTGTTCTTCAGACTCCGGTTAGCTTCACTTGGCCTCAGCTACTTTGTCACAAGACGACAATTGTCAGATGTTGGACAGCTACGCTGCACCAGCTTGACCTCTTTAGCCTCACTGATTCAAATCGACTCACGTAGTTCACAACGACCCGTTGCTTTATTCGAAACAACAACGTAACAGAACAATAAACGCCCCGCCGCGGTGGTCTAGTGGCTAAGGTACTCGGCTGCTGACCCGCAGGTCGCGGGTTCGATTCCCGGCTGCGGCGGCTGCATTTCCGATGGAGGCGGAAATGTTGTAGGCCCGTGTACTCAGATTGGGTGCACGTTAAAGAACCCCAGGTGGTCAAAATTTCCTGAGCCCTCCACTACGGCGTCTCTCATAATCAAATGGTGGTTTTGGGACGTTGAACCCCACAAATCAATCAATCAATCAACAGAACAATAAACAAAGTCACAAGTTAGTTCGATGCCCACAAGGACAGAGAATAAGCAAACTTATGTACGGCCCATCATCCCCGTGGTGGCGGAACGATCGCACCGCCACAGTTCCGTCAAGTTAATTTTAGGAAAGTCCATAATCAACATCACCCCCCCCCCATCATATTTCGTCAAGCAAAAAAAAAACTGGAAAAAAGCACACACAGGTATAAAGAGCTCAGCCGAACCTTTTAGTCGCGCGCCCAGCAGTAAGAGTTTGGAAGCGGAACACATAGCCGCCATTTCATCTAGCATCCTCTTCTCATATATAGGACCCTGCTCAGTTTATTCGGTAGTGCTGGGTAGCATGCTATTGGCCAATAACCGACGTAAATCAAGAGCGGCGTATGTATCACTTGTGCTTCTTGCCACGGGGTGTCGCGACGTGACGGGGCCATTCTCCGGTGTCTGCTAACTTTACGCAGTGAGCAAGAGCCCTGCTCTGGACTCGCTGCAGGACAGAGAGATCGCGTTTCGTCACGTGTGATCAAGGTCATCATGGACGCTGGAAGTAGCTCCTTTCTTCCGTATCGAGATGATTCAAGCACCGGTATGGCTCTTTGACAAGCAGGGGGCCTGCTTTACAGAAGGTCTAAGCTCCTCGGGTTGCTTGAGACGCTCGGTGGATTTCGTGGCTGATGGTTGTCTTGTCCGCGTTGTCCTCGCTTCGACATCCGCTCGCCGATCCAGGTCCCGTCCACTGACTTCTCTAACCGTCTCCCAATCTCTTACTTTTTTTTCTCTTAATCTTTACTTCTCTATCTCTTTTTATCCCTTCTTGTCCCTTACTTTGATGCAGACAGTGGCGGGGCTCACTTTTCATTTTTCTATTTAGAAATGACTGCACTCCCCCTTTCACGTCACTTCTATTTATTGAAAGACCCCCTTTTAAGGGGGGGAGGGTCGAATTTGTAAGGGGGAGGGTCACAATTGTACAGTTCATAGAGAGAGAGAGAGAGAAGAAATTGAGAGAAATACAGAAAGGTCGGCCAGATTTGTAGCCTGACGATAGTTATAGCGCGAGAACAAAACGACGACACAGAGACAAGAAGGACATGAAAGACACGTGTCTTTCGTGTCCTTCTTGTCTTTGTGTCGTCGTTTTGTTCTCGCGCTAAACTATCGTCATGCCATACCAACTAGCCCAAGCTGCCCCACAGATTTGTAGCATGCGGTTTGCTACCCTGCACTAAGAGGAGGGGAAAGAAAGAAGGGAAGGAAAGCGCAGATAAAAGCAGATGCACGAAAAAAATAAGGGGGGGGGGGTGTCTATATCCTATTCAATATAGGCCACTACCACGCAAGATGTTCAATAAGGTCTTGACTAATTTTCTGTGCCAAGACAGATCGTGTTGGCTTTCGAGCACCAACTGTTCTCACAAGGGTCTGCCGTCAAGGTGGGCTAACACAGGAGCTAGCGGCAGTCTGATACAGTGCATAATTATTAACTTAATATAAACATAAAAGGATATGCGCTTAAGCTTTTTAAGAAAGTGTTCATGAACAGGTGGTTTTACCGATAAAACAGGTCAGGCTGATCAGCTCAAATTTAACTCGGTCTTGATTTTCTTTTTCTTTTTTATTTTGTGCGATAAGCGCTTACGTACAACGCCGCTGGCGGCAGCGGGCAACTACGTCACTGCGATTTTGAAATCGCTACTGCGATTTCAAAAGAGCTCTCGCTGCAAAAGGCCCTCTCACCTGCACTAGGTTGGGTCTAGCCGCTGGGCGGCAGCTTTCTTCGGTGCAGGGCTGTACTTGGCGCTCATTTCCTTCAGCGCCCGAGCTGCCAGCCTGCTCGCCCCAATCCCCATTCTTGGACGTAGTGGCAGAAGACATCCTGCAGAGACAACACACGAAGGACAAAGACTTTGAGTCGATCAGTGAAAGACACTGGCGAATACGAAATCACACTAGCAACAAAGGTGGACTGAAACACTCATTATCCATTGCTTAATGGTCAAAACGTACGCAGGCATACTCGACCAAAGTTGCCGTTGGTGGCTAGTTTGCGCTAAATTGTCTACTATTGGACCCATTCGGCGACGAAAATATTTTGTGTACCGGCTATTTACTGGCTATGTTAAATTTTTGGTTTTACTCATTCAAAGCAGTTTTATTTATTCATCAATAGCAAATACTATGTTGGATTTGGCTACCAGCTTTGCGATAACAAAAGACATGGCTCATTTGCCTAGTTCTGGCTCAGGGTTCTGGCACCTTTTCAATTTCACCCGAAGGCAACTCTGCACTCGATCCAACACGTGTCGAGATTAGAATAAGATCAGACCTTTCCAGAATTACGTGGGCAACGTTATCGTTTGTTGGACACGATACGCTATCTTTCGCAAATTTCGTAATTAACGACCAAAGATGATAGCGCATGATGCATGCACAGTGGCGGCGAACGATTGGAGTACCCAACACAAATCACATCACGCGATGTCAAGTGAGCGCATTTAAGCAGCATGCATGCGGCATCGTGTATATGGATGCCACGCTTCGCGGAAATGCGTATCTTGGGACGAAGCAAAGAAATAAAAGAGATGGCGAAACCTGTGGTATTCGAACTTATAAGCTTCATCGCACGCGTTCAAATAATGGTAATAAAGTAATACCGGGAACAGCAACAGTGAAATTTTCTCCGTAGGGTTCCTTTAGCTAGACTGCCCTTAACGTTTTTGATCTCGTATTGAGTGATTGTCTGGTTGTTTGCGGTCCAATTTGATGCTAAAGTATAGAGTTATGGTGTCGGCTGCTTATTAGGTCGCAGGTTTGATCTCAGATGCGGTGGTGTATATACTGTATAATGCCAGTGCATGCTAAAGAACACCAGATTGTCTAAAACTTCCGCAGTCTTCCACTGTACTACGTCTCACATGCATACCAACTTTTTCAGCGCGTAAAACCTAAGATGTCGTCAATACTGCGAAAACCGCTTATAGCATGTCTCTCGACAAAACCCGGTCGGTGAATGTATCACCACAACCTCGTCGCTCCTGTACGGGGCCCAAGGAACAACCATGCACGTCCGAACTGCATGCCTGGAGGCGTCGCCATCAGAACCACATGACCTCAGGCCGCTTGTCGCCAGCATGCGACTGTCTTACGTTAAGGCTGTTCGTCGTCTTACTTTTTTCTTTTCGGGGGAGGGGGCGATAAAAACGACAAAAATAACAAAAACCATACGAAAAGAAAGCCAGAAATGCACATAAAGTACGAACGAGGCATTGACCCTTTCCGGCTCAAGACCTCCGGTGCCTTTCGGGTCCTGCGGCGGGGGTCAGCGCGCGCTTCAAGCTCGCTCCCTCGGGTCGAGCCCTCGCGCCTGGCCAGTTAGTGGCCCATAAATAAGCCAGCGCCGTGAGACACGCAAAGCTCGGACGCCGAGCTCGTTCCTTCCGGAGTCCGAAGGTTCCGTCCTGGTTGCGTCTCGTGCGTTCAGCTTTCTTTCTATCCTTTTATTATTCTGTCTTCCTTTTGGCGTTACTGCATCAGCTCGACGCGCTTGCCACGAAACGTCATGCATGCGTAGCGGGACGGGAAATGAGCGAACTTTGCAGTTCCCAGGAAGTGCGACAAACGAAGAAAATAAAAGTAGAAGGGCACTGACATAAGACACGAGAGTTTCTCTTTATACAAGAATCCAAAATTTCGGACGAGCTCGTAAGAAAGCATTATGGCGAGAAGACGCGAAACGAGAGAGAAAGTTTTGCGAACTTGGTATACGAGCTCCAACTTCAAATTAAAGTGTACTCTCATCAATAGCCACAAACAAAAATGTACGAAGAGTATAATCTAAGCTTGCGATGAAACATCCGAAAAGAGGGGGTGTGTTCTGGAGCCGAAATTTAAAGAGGTGGACTTGTCTTCTTCAAGACTACAGCTGATCGAAGAAGACTAGTCCTGAACAAGCACGGAAGCAGTCTTGAGGAAACCTTGAAGAAAAGTCCGCTTGTCGAAATATCGACTCCAACACACACCTTATGCTCGCAAAACCTTCACCTCAATTACCGCGACTTTTGAAGCGGTAACATATAGATGGCGAAGAACGATGTGACACAAGCGTGAACAGTTCCTTGAAGTGTACGTGGTCTAAGGACTGCACAGAGCACACGGGCATGCGCGATGGTGTTCTCCACCACCTTAATTGGTCATGGAAAGGTAACAAAAGTGCAAGTTGTTTGAAGAACCTCGGTAAGCAAGTGTAATTCATCAGCATTCCATCAAAGCCCCATCAGTGAGAAAAATGCCGACATTTTTATTGGGTTATTTTTCAGATGGTGATGTCATTCCGTGCTTTGGTAAGCCGTAACATTGGAATCCTCTACCCACGTTATCAGTAGGATCAGGCAGACGTGGGCGCTGTACGATGAGACTGTAGTATAAGCAAACCATGAGACATCCGTATACAGTGGACATTACAATTCCTTTTTGTTGCCCCTTGCCCCTTTTGTACTAAGATTAACTTCTTTGCCGCCTCCGCAACCTCTTGCTCAACAGAGGCGTGACCAGAAGGGGGGGGGGGGGGGAAGGGTCCAAACGTTCTCGCAATTTTTCAATTTTATTTGCGTATATACACACGTACACATACAAAATCACGCTCGAACTTACATAAAGTGTGGTGCTTAACCCCCCTCCACCGAAAAAATTTAAAATTTCTGGCTACGCTCCTGTTGCTCAATACAGTTCAATGAGGATTCGAACGCATGGAACCATGTTTGTTTGAATGTACACCAATTTAGAAAATTGTACTCTCATTAAGTTGCTCTATGCCTTCGTCCCCATTAAGGTCTCCCTCTCCTTTCATCAGTATCATTAAAGTAAAACAAGTGCTGCTAGTTTGTCGCCGCTGTTCTCCCATCCTCCTTTGATTCACACCTTGAAAAAAGAAGAAAAGTAACTGCGTTATTGCTCCGACTCATTAGTACGCCTTTCTTGACTATATACTGCATGAGCGCAACACAAACAACGCTCTTAACTCTCACCATAACGTCGTTCATCCCAGTCCTAGCTGATGACTCAGACAAAAAAAAAAAAACTCCCCTTCCTCAAAATCGCGTTACTTCGCTCCCGTCTCACGTACAGCATTTGGTTAAAAGCTCACGCCGTTCCTTTGGGAGAAAGGGGAACACAAAGGAGCAGCTTCGTCGTTTAGGGTTAAGAACGGGAATGGGGAAACGCGTAGTCGCATATAATTTGCTGCGCCCTCACACGCACTAATCTAGAGCCGTTACACGAAGCCTTTATCCCGACGAGCTCAAGCGTGGGGAAGAACAGCGGTG
This sequence comes from Rhipicephalus annulatus, assembly GCA_013436015.1. Classification (NCBI taxonomy): domain Eukaryota; kingdom Metazoa; phylum Arthropoda; class Arachnida; order Ixodida; family Ixodidae; genus Rhipicephalus; species Rhipicephalus annulatus. Next base: position 60,575 of record WOVY01003134.1, read on the forward strand.
CTTTCGAACCTGCGGTGGGGATGGCGCGCATGGAAAGGGGGAACAAGAGGAAGAAAAGGAAGAGATGTTGTCTATAGGGAAATCTGCTCCAAAACCACACGCACGTGAGTTGGGAACCCTAAGGGTGTTCCTGCTCTTTTTGGTGTGAAAACTCTCGCCATTTATGAGACAGGAGCTAGGCCTAGCAGACATTGTTAAAGGGTCATATAGCACCATCCTCTAACAGTTTACCGTCTCCAGCGAAAACTAGAAGTAGATGGGCTATATGCTTATACATATGTGAAAATGGTCTGCAACATGATATCGGTCCAACATAAGCCCCCAAAGTCGACAGCTGAAAACAACGCCCACAGTCGGCAACGATCCGCCGAGGTAAGGTCAAGGTTCAATCAATGCAATCGACTGAAATAAAAAAATGAATAAGGCCTTCCATAGGAGTACGTATTATTGTCATTTCATTTCTTAATTTTAAATCGCCTAACATTCTTTCATTACCCATTTGAAATTTCGACTACGCATTCTTCGCTAATACTCCGCAGTGGGTACCTGTCATAGGTTTGAAGAAAAACACAAACAAGCAAACAAACATTCGAGTCATCTTAGTCAAATTAACAAGTGCCTGTGCACGCTCAAATTGCCACCATATAGCCAACAAGTAAACTTAGCTCCCTCCATTTCGACGGGATAGTAGGGATATAGCTAGAGAGGTGAGGAAAGAAGAAGAGAAGGGTTAATGTGTAAAGGGGGCAGAGAGAGGCAATGATCGAGAAAAGCCAATCAAGAAATCCAGGGGTCGTACATTCGGCAAGCTTTCATAAGAAAAAAAAAATATCCTAACAGTACGGCTGTAAACTACGAAGAGGAAGGGAAGCCTTGATGGAGGGGCAAGACCAGCAGGGAGGGGATTGTATGCATGTAGGTGAGTGTTCCATAGAACCAAACAGCGCCTGCGGACTCGTTTTCGACGTCTCAACTCCCCCCCCCCCTCCTTGTTTCGCTCAGCTCAAACACAGAGTCGCACGGCCGACAGTCGCCTAATTAAAGTCGTTTCCGCTGACTGCAAGCCACTCGTGCGGGTACCATGTAGACCCGCGGTGTCGCCTTTCATCGGGACCAGCGCGCTACCACTATAGCGTCACCTCCAAACAATCAAACACACCTGAATCGTTCTTTTGTCTTTGATTTTTTTTTGTAGTTTGTTTCTTTATAGGGGACATGTTAGGCGCTGCTGAAGAGGGTGGAGCTCTGACCAAGCACTGCGCTCTTTGAAAGGTGTGCGTCGATGTGTTGCAGGGATCGCAACCGGGAAAGACTATTTGCTGCTTTAAAAATGCGTAGGTCGCCCGTTATGCTTTTGCCAGACATTACTGCCAGACACGGCAGCAATGAAATTATAGTTTTCTGTAATTATTAAGGTAATAAATTAGTTTTGCATGCTGGCAAACATTCAAGTGGTTAACTATATTTCATTACAAGCGACTAATACTAGAGATATACTAATTATTTCCCAACTACTTCTAACTAATATATAGCCTGTACGCCTCTCTTATTTCAAAGAAAAAAGTGATATTTTTTATGTTTTACGCCGAGCTGCAGACAGACATTAGAGAGAACCCTGTTTCAGTCGCACAGCAGGCTGCCACACGTGCGACATCGCGTGACGTCAGAGCGCGCATGACCACCGTCGCCTCCACTAACCAATCAGGTGCCTTTTGCGCCTCCTCTTTTTAGAACTAGGCAGCTAATATTGTAATCTAGTAGTGCTAACACATTTTGTTATTATTCCTATAGAGCCTGTGATTAGGCATAAATTATGACATCAAATACACAGGCAAATTTTCCTCGTTCTCTATGTCCGACAGTTAACTGTTGTAAGGTAGACACGTGCACATGCTCAACAAGTTGGCGGCAGTCAAAAATCAGATTGGGGCGCCACAAAATGGACACTATGTACGATATGAGCTGCAATAATTTTGCAACCCCAATGTGGTCACAGAAAAGGGTAAGAGCATCCCTGACACTCTTGTAACACAATTCAGTGCGCGCTTACTTATTGCGATCCATGTAGGAAAAAAAATACCTAACTATGAAACAACTACTCATACGCTCCCTTATGCATTCGTATAATGCCACAACAACGCTAATGTCATCTTCTTTTGCGTTAATCTTCGAAAAGACTCGATGTCCTAACGTAGTTCTACACTGCTCCCGATATCGAAGGCCTTGCATGTGTTCTGCCCCTTTCGTGACCTTGATGTGCCCCCTGGATCAGTTCATCTTCGACCACGTGGCGATGTCACGTGATAGTGTCTTCATGTTAAGTCTAAAGATGTGACGTCGTAGAGAGGCAATGATGCCGTCCTAATGACGTCACAAATGCTGACGCTTTGCAATCTGATCGCATAATGATCTCTTGCGTCACCTCGCGTTGACATCGGCGACGGTCTTTTTGCCGTTTGATGAATCATCTAAGGGTTTCGTCTGAAAAGATGGAAATGAACGCGAAAGAATGCGCATGTATTCATTCTTTTCTAAACCACAGTATACGCCGTTGTAAGAACTGGTTATTGTCATTACACCCTAATGAAAAAGACTCGTCATGACTCTCACCATAGTGTTTGAAATTTATCACTGCACTTTACGTTAATCTCCATCCCCCTTTCATGCGCATGGTAACAGACCGGCTGCCTATAGACTGGTTAACCTCCCTGCCGTTCTTTTCCTCCTATCTTCCTTCCTTACTTACGTTCATCTCCACACAACGACAAAAGGGCGGATACGCGTTAACACGAATACAGAAATTCAAATCAGTGGACGTAACGAGTGCTCGCACACCAGACGAGGCGCCGATGTCGGTCCGGGAGTGCCCGGGCTCTTTTCATCAGCGGGGCTCGTTAGGTAACGGCTCAAGAACGAGAGCCAATCGTGTACGCAGGCGCAGAGACAAACAAACGCAGCACACACGAAGAGCTGCTCCGAGGTGAAAAGTGAGCAGCCCGGAAGCAAATACACGTGGGCAAGGGGCCACAGGGGCGCGGTGATCTGGGAACAAGAAAGTGTCAACGAGGAACACGACGACTTTCGGAGAAGGTTTCCTCAGGCTAAAGCTCACGAACGTGGGTCCTGTAAGAGGCTGAGGAGGAAGGTGTCTGCGGGAGAGAGGGCGCAAGATGTGCGGGGATGGCGATGTAGCGGGTCGCCGTAGAAGGGTCATTTAGTGAGCAAGGAAAAAGGGGGGGATAGCAGCCACCTAATGCGATTAGAATGTCCTCGCCTTAACGCCCCAAGTAGCTTTCTTCCGAGACGAGCACCGCTTCGCGCACCGCGAAGACGGAACTGTTAACACGAGGATACGGAACTTCCTCCTTCCCGTTCGCCCCTCCACCGTCACCTTCGCGACTTAATCGCGAGTACTGCGTTCTTCCAGCCTCATCAGAGTGGACGCTTCGCGCCCTTTCCTTCCTTTTCCTGTATGGGAGCGGAGGAAAAGTTCACAATTTCCTCCACTCCCCGTGGTCCACCCACCGACTTCGCGAGCCAGTCGTCCTCTTCCCGGAGCAGCGCTTCAAATGGGAGCTAATCAAACGATGATGCCTGTACATCAATAACTGAGCGCCTCAGCTGGCTTAAAAGAGGAGGGAGGCGAAGAGAAATAGAGTAGAAGGGGAGTCTCGCCTCCCCTCTACTCTCTGTTAGATGAGTGGGGGTAAGAAGGCAGCTCGTAGTCGATGGTTGTTAACTCCAAATGTGAAACGGTACCGCTCCAGGCCGACCGCGACTGGGGCCTCCGAATGTATACGAGTGCTCCAACGCCGTACTCTTCTCCTACTGCAGCCCGATGAAACATTCGTTGGTCGTCGTCTGACTTGGGAAGGAAAGGGGCATGACGTATATTGCCGCGAAATGATCACTTCGAGGCCGCCAACGAAGAGTCGGCTCGTTTCGAAAGTGGTAGAAGGTCTTGGACGAAAGGAACGTGGGTCTGAGCTCATATAGCGAAGTGTCTCGCATGTTGCCCCCTCTTTGTATAGTTACATACGACTCGAACGTGTCTGAGCGCGAAAAGGGGTGAGGCGTATATACGGCGGAATTCGGCGAATGGAGACGGATCGCGAGGTACGCGCTCCAGATGACCGCCGACGAAGACGTTAAAGAAATCTAGCACCGATTGCGTATGGAGGCCCGGATGTGAGACGCAGTTATACTCCTAATGCGGTGAAGGTGCGAATATGTATGCGACCAGCAATATGAATGGAGCGATGCGTTCTGTTATAATGCACTGCAGAACTTCATACGTGCTTCGTGCCTTGATGTATCAGAAAGTAGATAAGGAGTGGGGATGTTATACACGCGTAAAAAAGATTTCATGTGCTTATCGGTGACGCGGTAAAGAATATAGGACGAGAAGTGGATCGTGAAAAACGTTATCTGATCGGAGTGCGGAGAGTTGCAGTGTGATGTTGGTTTGTTATAAGGACTGACGACACTCAATGTCCGCCCCGATGGTAGAGCTATTTATTTATTTATTTATTTATTTATTATTTATTTATTTATTTATTTATTTATTTATCAATACTGCCAATCGCATCGCATATTTAACATATTTTTATAGAAGTGGGCTTAAAGAGTCTACTGGCAGGATGCTGCAGATTCACAAAATTATACTATAGCTAGATAGGATTAAAAAGAATGGATATATTATATATATATATATATATGTGTGTGTGTGTGTGTGTGTGTGCGTGTGTGTGCGTGTGTGTGTTGTGTGTGTGTGTGTGTGTGTGTGTGTGTGTGTGTGTGTGTGTGTGTGTGTGTGTGTGTGTGTGTGTGTGTGTGTGTGTGTGTGTGTGTGTGTGTGTGTGTGTGTGTGTGTGTGTGTGTGTGTGTGTGTGTGTGTGTGTGTGTGTGTGTGTGGTGTGTGTGTGTGTGTGTGTGTGTGTGTGTGTGTGTGTGTGTGTGTGTGTGTGTGTGACGTAAGAAGGTAGCGACGGTTGGTATTAGCCGAGGTGTAAGAAGTCAGAATAGAAAAAACATGGCGTATGAGCCAGGCCACGTCTCCTAGTCATCCTAGCGTCACACAAGTTGACAGGATGAAGACCTCGCAACCACTTCAACAACCGGCCTTCATCATCGAAGACCTCAGTGAGACGCAGTGACCGAACGCAGACCACAGAAGTGCATCACCACTGGACGCGCCAAAGAAACGCGCCAAAAAAATTACATGAATATGAGGCGCGCCGCAGTGCGGGACCAACATTCCACAGCGGGGCCACTAGCGTTTCGCATCCGTCGAAATGCAGCCTCCGCGGCTGGGATCGAACCCATGACCTTCAAGCAGAGAAAGTCATGACTGTTGCCGCTTGTGCTTTCGTGATTTCATCTTGGTTAGCCAGATTTGTTGTCATCATTAGTGTCAAGGAAATAATGGCACCAATTTTCGAAGTAAGGTTCACTTCATCACACAAATCTCTTTTACAATGATGCAGCTCAGAGCAAGTATGGAGCTTAGTAAATGCTCATGTACAGTTTATATATATATATATATATATATATATATATATATATATATATATATATATATATATATATATATATATATATATATATATATATATTCTAGACTCTCTCATGAGCGACGCACACTGGAGGTCTCCGTAAATTTTGCCCAATACATTTGGCTCACACTACGCGGGCCTCTAGAAATGCGACCGCTTGACCGGGATCAAACCAACACCACCTAGAACTAGGAGAAGGCCGGCGCATGTCCCCCTCTCCACACCAACTACGTCACCACAGTTAGATCTGCAATATCGATATGTGGGGTTTAACGTCTCAAAACCACCATATGATTATGAGAGACGCCGTAGTGGAGGGCTCCGGAAATTTTGACCACCTGGGGTTCTTTAACGTGCGCCCAAATCTGAGCACACGGGCCTACAACAGTGAGATCTGCAAGCCCACGGAGGAAGGAAAGGTAAGGAGCGGCCCTGACGTCACTCGTTGTGAAGCCGCGATGAAGCCGGAAGTCGGCCATATTGAGTAGGCAAATTCTCCTCTCTTGTTTACATATGAATGCGAAGCAGAAGGCGCGACTCCCTCTCCGGCTCGGAAAGCACGTGGGCTGCGCAGCGCGTGTGTCGTGACGATCCGAAACTAATGGAACTGGGCTCATCACTCTGAGCCAGCTGGACACCTTCAGCGAAATCGCTTCGTCCGAGTAATAACAGGGAGTAACAGCTCGCCGACAACGAAGCAACTACGAGAGAACGCGCGCTAGATGTACTGACAACGGCGAGTGCTTTCACGTCATTAATTCAGCAACTGTACAGATAACACGATCGGTCGTGCTCCTTCTACGGTTGGATTCCGCCACGCGGCCGACGTAGCGTCCTGCCACTGTGTCCGTGTTCCGCGTGAAAATCACCGGCGCCAGCATTCTGCGACCGTGGTGACTTTGAGCACGGTGCTAGTGACAGTTGAACGTGGTTGCTGTTACGTTGAGATTACATGCAATGTTGGTGGAGAGTGTACCAAGCGGTACAGAAAAGGTGTTTTAATACGCACATGCAAGTTGTTACTGTACACACACAACACGAAACTACGTATGTGCACATGGTCCTCATGGCGTCTTGCTGGGCTCAACAGCGTCGTCCGTTGTCACAAGCAGGAGCACTGCTCAACCGTCACTGACCTGCAAGGCGGTCGTCGTCATTCAGCTTCGTCATGGTGCCCAACGCAATTTCGCTGAGCACTAACTGCTTCATATCCGCGTCATCAGCCGCACGACACATGGATATGCACTTGTTCTACGCACTGTTGAAACGCCGTGATGGACAAAGGGATTTGTAAACGTTGCTAAGAGTAATGTAAAAGCCAGGAGAACAGTGCGTAACCAATAACGCGGCGCAGAGCACAGATATTGTCCGCCACGGCTCAGCACGAGACCTGGGGAGGCACACATTCCGCCGCCAGCCGCGGCCGCTCACTGCTAGTCCAGCTCCACTGCGCAACACGTAACCATAGCAACGCCGCCATTGTGCCTACTGAATATGGCCGCCATGATGTCATTTCCGCCACATTTTTTACGCCCTGCGCCGGCTGGGCATGCCCTCTCCTTACCTTTTTCCTTCCTCCGTGGCACGGCGCGCACGGGAACTGGCGCGGCTCGGCTTGGCTTTCGGCTGTGGCTAGTACGGAATCCATCTGCCAGCATGCGCGTTGTGGGTAGAAAACTGTTTATTGAATGTGGCAGCCGCAAGGTGTTTTTTGATGCAGAAAATAAGGAAAATTTATATGTGTTTTCATTTACATCATGGTCTATTCATGCGGCGCAGTACTGGTTATAAAAATTGCGATATACTGCAGGCTTGAATACATAAGAGCGCCAATGCTAGCGGTATCAGCCTAAGCATCTGGCAACGCTGACACTATTTCCAGTGCTGCAGCTTGTTGGCGTGCATTTTCTTTGTACTCAGTTGCTCAGGCGTGCTGCCTGAGCAACTAGGTGGTGTTGATCAAACTCGGGGCCTTCGGAGCGGAAGCCGAACACCATAACCCCTGCTGCACCAAGGCAGGCATTACGCCGCGGTGGAAAATGAAAGTCGCAATTAAAGCATGTTATAATTATTACATTTAGTAGACTGCGCTCGCGATTACCTGTTTCTTCTCCGGACTGCTGGCGACTCAGTCACTCATTCGATGCAAAATAAAAAAAAACAAAACGGGCCAATTTTTTGTGACACTACCCCGTTAACATTTCCGTTCGCAAGCCTCGCCCTTTTGTTTCTCTCTTGTTTTGCACGGTGTTCTCAACGCTAATGAGTGCGGTGGTCCCCAGGGCGAACTGTCTAAATAGCAACGCTCGAAAAGAACGGGTCCGAGCACAAAAAAAAGGAGGGGGGGGGGGGGGGGCTTTCTTTCAGGTTGTTTACGTCCCGCTGTCCTGGCGGCTCCTTTGACGTCTGTGTCGTTGTCGCCTCGATGGCGTTGTAAATGTCACGTGCGTTCGGACTACGAGTCAGCGATGCGTGAAGTGAAAGGATGAGACGCCAGAGAGGGAGAGAGAAAAGCCGCTGGAGTAGTTGCGCAACGCCCGGACTCTTGTTTGGTCAACGGCATCGGTGTGTTTCTCTTGTCTGCCGTGATCTTGTGGACGTTTTTAGTGAGGACGACAGTTAGGTTGAGATGTGTGCACAGTAGTATAAAACGACCACACGTAGGTACTCACGCACACACGCGGTGCTAAAATGCCTGAGCACACGCCCACTCACGATGATATGTGGGGTTTAACGTCCCAAAACTATCTTATGCATATGAGAGACGCCATAGTGGAGGACTCCGGAAATCTCGACCACCTGGGATTCTTTAACGTGCACCTAAATCTAAGCACAAGGGTCTGCAACATTTCCGCCTCCATCGGAAATGCAGCCGCCGAAGCCGGGATTCGATCTCACGACCTGCGGGTCAGCAGCTGAGTACCTTATTTACTAGAACACCACATCGGCGCACAGACGCACACTCACGTGCACAAATATGCTCGCGGGTGCCACTCCGCGCCTCCCAAAACGAAAAATTAAATTTTGGTGTTTTTTTATTTGCGGTGCAGCTTGGCCTTAGCTAAACGTTTGAAGTTAAATCAAACCCGTCAAACTTTTTAAAAGACGGGAGCCCTAGACGCCTCATCAAACACAAAGTTTGACCGCCGGCGTGGAGTTCTCGCGAAGTTGCGGTCAAGTGATGCGAAAAATTATCACCATGTGAATATGCGATCATAGAAACTCACGATAGGGCAACGCATTAGCGTAATTTGAAACGTCGTCACACTGCGTCATCTCACTTCACCATGACGGCAAGTTATGTCATATGAAAATCTCATCGTGTGATGTTGTAGCTTCGTCAAAGGCAGTCTGACCACGTAGGCAATGGAAAACCAGGTGAAGTGCCTCCAACCACGGAGGCAAGAAAAGATCAGGTGAGGGGCCTCTGATCTTAGAGGCAGTGCAAGACCACGTTAGGAGCGGAAAGGTTTCCAAGGGTGACGGGGCAGGATCAGTTTGAACAGATGAGGGACCATCTCAAAGACGATATTTTTTGAAATAAGTTTTGTAAAGGATGCTCTGCCACAGCACATATTCGCGATAGAAGCAGCCCGCTTTCATTTAAGCCGGATGGATGTCTTGGATGTTTCATCAAACGCGATAATGGATCGTCGTCTCGTGTCGGCGTCTCCCGTGCGTGGTGTCAACACGACTGATACGAAAGGTCGACATAACGTGATGGTGTTATCATATGACATCATCATGACTTCACTCATAAGTGAATTTTGTGGCGTCATGAAGGCCTCCTTGTAACATCGCAGCGAAGTCACGTGAAACAGTTACACGGCGCCACCACATGACCTTTTTGTCAAAAAAGGTGTGGCAGCAGACCTTTTATTTCTTTAACGCAATAGCGTTAAAGAACTTGTTTTTCAGAAATATTGGCGTTGGCCTCGCTGTCGTTGGTTGTGAGCAAAAAATCATCTCATGCCTGACCGAAAAATTGAGATCAATGCAAATAAAATAAATGTTTAAAATGCTGGGTCACAATGGGGACCAAACCAGGGTCGTTTGCGGGTCGAACACGGGTCGTTCGCATGGCAAGTGGCTGTTATATCACACGGCCATGAGTCTGGTTTTGAATATGGTTAAAAGAACTCCCTCTGCTTGGAAATGCAGGGAAAGTAGCTTTATCCTTTTACAAACACACGCGTCCTGTACACATGCTTCACAAGGCAACAATAAATGTTGCAGAAATAATGCGTGTTAAAAGCGCCCACTGCCAGCGGGCATCAGGACATGTGATTATCATAGTGGCTTCGCGGTTTAAAACCAATCGCCCGCTATTCCTTAATCACCCGCTATTCCTTAATCAAACCAATCACGCAGCTATTCCCTTAAGGCCACGTAGTGGGTACATGACAAATTCGAAAAGGTTTCATGCACGAAGTGTTTGAAGTGCGCACTAGAAACAGGAGGTCGCTAGTAAAAGGATGTCGCTAAAAACAGGATTTCGCTTAAGAAGGGAAAGAAGTGTATACCTAAGGGCTCGTTTTTTCGTGTTTTGACACAATATTAATGAGATCTAACAGACAATAATGCCGAGGAATGTATAGGGGAAGTTCCTTATTCACTAACGAGGGTCTCGTACTGGCAGACTTGGTGCCGCAAGGTTGTATACGAGGAAACATTGGTCAACTTCCAGCTCGTAATAAGTAATACAGGCTCATAAAAAGAGTGTATCACACTTGCCGCCATGGCTACAGGTGGCGCTGACGGACACTAACACGTTTAAATTCACAGATAAACCCAATAAAGTGGCTGGGGGAATGGCCGCCGTGATAGCTCAGTGGTAGAGCATCAAACGAGTTATTCGGAGGTCGTAGGTTTGATTCCTGCTCACGGCAAGTTATTTTTTCACCCCACTTTTCATTCTTCTTATTTACTTTACAATGGTTCTAATAACTTCCCCTATACATTCCTCGGCATTATTGTCGGTTAGATCTCATTAATATTGTGTCAAAACACCGAAAAACGAGCCCTTTGGTATAGATTTCTTTACCTTACACACACACACACACACACACACACACACACACACACACACACATATATATATATATATATATATATATATATATATATATATATATATATATATATATATATATATATATAGAGAGAGAGAGAGAGAGAGAGAGAGAGAGAGAGAGAGAGGTGCTCGTCGAGGGGCGCGCACACACGAAGTTACTTCACACTGAAAATAGTAAACAGAGCAGCAGAGCTGCGGTAAACGATTGGTGGAGAAAGAACACTCATACAACGGTGTGCGATCCCCTTTTGCTCGAACTCTTCACGGGATATACCTGGAAAAAGACACACGGTAAGGTGACTCCGCCGTTTATCGCTCAAGATTTTCTGCTACGACGTTCGAAGCTACGCTAAAAGGCAAAGAACGAAAGGTGAACCACGTGTTGGATAAAAAAAAATGTGTGCCTTATACGAGGAGTTCGTGATAACCGCGGAAAGTAGTTTCGTCGGCGGTGGCTTTCGCTGTGCTACTTTTTCCAGTCTTTACTTTTTTTTATATCGTGGAGTTGGGCAGTGGTTGTGGGAAGGGGGGAGATAGTGGTGTTATTCTTCGCATGATAGGAAGAGGAGGAGGAGGAAGAGAGGAGGAGGAAAGGAAAGGGGAGGGGGAGTTCCCAACGTCGTCGCGGCAAGTGGAAGGCGAGAGCGCCGTGACGTGATCGTACAAGACGGCGTAACACGGCGGCGGCGACGGCACGCGTTTAAAGACCACGACGAAACGACTCGCCGCCGCCGCTGGTGGCGCCGGTGAGATAAGAAACGCGTCAAACTCGCGTAATCTTTAGTTACTTTTATTTTCTCCGGATTCCCGTCTCCATTCCTCGCTTTTACGTCCTGGCCTTCCCCTCTCCTTCTCTGAACATCTCTCCTCGCCTTCTCGCTCCATTGTTACGCGTTCAGTCTCTACCGATACTGGGATGGAGACAGAAGCGGTGTAGGAGTATACTTTCTTGGGTACACGGAGTGGCAGGCTGACGTTTTTTACACCGTAACGAGTGTGTGCCGTTTTGTATCCCAAACGAAATATCTGTGCCTCGCCGCGCCCTGCACGCGGAATCATGAGCAATGCAGTGAGCTCCAAAGTGCAGAAGGAGCCTTACTCGCAGCAGCTATGTTTACGAGGCACAGACACGGTCCATCTGGAATATTGCCGACGTGGTCTCAATAGTTACGCATATCGTCGACAAAAACTATGGACACTAACGATAGAAGCAGCCGTGCTTAGGACGCTGAAAACTCATTTGTGATGACAGTGAGTGAGCTAGTGAGAGACAGAGTGTGGGAGTGTGAAGTGAGTGAGTGAGTTAGTTAGTTAGTTAGTTAGTTAGTTAGTTAGTTAGTTAGTTAGTTAGTTAGTTAGTGAGCGAGTGAGCTAGCGAGCAAGCTCTGCGTCCAGCCTGGTCTTGCACTGCCCCCGCGATCATGACGTCATGCTGCCCTCACAAAATTAGGTAACCTGTGACGTCATAAAGTTAAGTCATACCGAGATGATATTTCGTCTCAAATCTGTTCATACCACCGACTGCCAAGCACTTCCCGTTTGGTGAGGCATCTAAGATATTCTCCTGAACAGCGCTGTACGAACTCTGCGCACCGACTGCTTAACAGCCCTGTACAGTCGGAATCACACTTGTCTAGAGCAGTGGAGCAAGCGGCTTTGCGCACTTTTGGAGTCCGTTGCTGCTACTTCACGTTGACTATACAAGCTTTAGTTGGTGCTTCAATCATAGCACCGAGACCTGTAATGCAGTATACCTGTAACAAGTTTCGTTACGGCGTTGGTCATTGCATATTGTTGTTGTTGTTGTTATTTGTCGTAGAAAATTGCGGCTCAAGAGCCCGGTTTGGTGCTCTATACAAGTTTAGTTCCATCTGCACATGTTACGTATAAAGGTGAACGTTCACTCCACTGCCGAATAACGCAGCTCCATGTTGCTCACGCTGAAGCGAACCAGGGGGCAGTGGTGCTTGCACCGCTCCCTAGTTGCTCCTCGGCACGGAAGGGCAACGGCGCGGCGCGAAAGAGCTCCTAGCGAGCTCGCTGAGTGGCCACCGGCCAATCAGCGGCCGGAACGAGTGGGCCCGCCAAAGCGTTTACGAGATTACGCGCCGGATAGCGGTGGGCAAAGCGCGCGCAGTGTTTTTTTCGCGCCAACTTTTGTACCCCACGCCGCCCTACCAGAGGTGCCCCGCTGCCGTGAAACGGGCGCGTTAGAGCGCCTAGGCTGCCAGCTCTGCCACTTGCACTTCGAATCGAACGCGAATTGAGAGGAAAAAAATGAAAAAAATTAGCGCGAAATCGAAAAAAGTTGTGGCAACTGATTTCCTCCGCTGCGGCCGTTGTGTTTGATTTCGCTGACTCACCGGGTATGGAAACGTAACTTCCAGTTCTTCGGCGAAGAGAGAGGTATCGATACAACGAAAACGAGGGAGGTGAAGGCCTGAGTAGTTTGCGTGAGGTTGCATAGTTGAAAACACAGGTGGACCGAATTCTCAGCCGGACAGAGCTTTAATTCGGCTGCAAATGGGATTAGCGTTTACCTAAAGCTGGAGCATCGAATAAGCTGGCCAGAACGATGATAACTTTTATCAGCATAATTCTGAGACCGATCGGCGAGAAGTAAGCCCTAAAACCTGTTTTTTTTTTTAATCAGCTGTTAAATCTATTGCACTCGGAGGCTATGGCTACCTCTTTTTGACTTAGTTTTTTTTCATTAACAAAATAGTATATTCCTATAGAGGCATCTATTTTTACAGATCACCCGATTTATTCCTTTCGTCACTTCTTTCCCTACAACGCTCTAAAAACTATTGTTTAGCTCGACCTCTGAGTGGTAGATACCTCCATTCATGCATTGTGGAGATCTTGGTGCAATCTTAAATTACTGGTGTTAAGGCAAAGCGCACGAAACGACAATTTGAACAGCTATTCTATTTGTGTATGGCTCCACACTCCAATAAGAACAAGAGACCATGTGTTGATGTTTTAGGGGAGTACTGACTGAATGACTTTCTTGAAAGACACTCATTATATTCCTTATGAATACCATGACTTTACGACGAGAGTACATAATTAATGTCGTGAAGAGTGCGCAGGTAGGCTTCCCCTTCTAAAACAAGCCTTCAAAGAGCCCAACAACGTTTTTTTTTATTTTTTTCTTTACTCACCACCGTCACTGAGCCAAACCGTGTCATGCGCTAAAGCCTTTTGCCGACCATCCTGCACTACGCGCAGGATCTTCAGATAGCTAACGTTTTATTCGCTATGCTGGGAACAGAGAAAGAAAAAATTATAACCTAGGCGCATAGCTTCATTTAATATAGTGATGGCTCGGTGACGGACTTGTAGCTTAGTTTAGGCGTAATAATTATCAACGAAGTGTGAAATACGGTAATGCGTACGTGTCCTAAAACACTCTTCCGTCAATTTTATGCCGGGCCCCGATTTATTAGCCTGACGTCAAACGGAGGCGTGAACAGGCCCTTAAGGAAAGTCTACGTTGACGTCGCCGACAAGTTAAAGGTTTGCGCTCGTAGGTGTTTTATACCGTTCCGTCACAATTATGATAAATAGTAGTCTACTGATAACCTTTCTTTTGTTCCCTACATATGTCAGCCGAGCGTTGCCTCATATAATGTACATTGAGTGACATTATCAACATCAACCTGACTACAGCCACTGCAGGGCAAGGACATCTCCAAAGATCCGCCAATCAACCCGGTCTTTTGATTTCTGATGCCACGTTACACCTGCGAACTTTTTAATCTACTCGGCCCACCTAACTTTCTGTCTTCCTCCTCGTAGGCGTTCGCCTTCTCTGGGAATCCAGTCAGTCATCCTTAATGACTAGCGGTTATCCTGCCTACGAGTTATGTGCTCGGCGCGTTGAGTGGCGTAAATAATCAATTAGAAAACTAGGACCTGTGGCCCATAATGTCCACATTTTAATCGCCGACCATTGTGAAGGGTCTGTGCATGAAGGTGTTTCGTATTTTTCTGTCCCAATTATTATTGATATAAGTCTGTTGTTAAACCCTTTTTCTTGTGTCTCGCATATGCCTCGGCTGTAGCCGCGTCAACGAACACCATGGACGGACGGACGAGCCATGCCTGAAGGGTGCTTCGCTCCTAAAACAAAGAAAATTCGATGCTTCCTCAGAGCCGGCTCTGCGAAGCAAATAAATCGACGACGACAACAATACCCAACGCCTTGAGCCCCTTTGTTCTCACCCGCTCGGCGACGGCTCTCCTCGCGTTCATTAGCGAAGTGCCCCGCCAACGAGTGGGTCGCTGCGAGGGTACCGAAGCTCCGGCTAGAGTCGTCGCACTCCTCCTACTTTACTTTCTTTCAGCATCATCCACCATTGCAGCTCTGTTTTCCTTCCCTCACTACGCATCGCCGCCGCCGCCACCACATCCGGTTCCTGCGCTCCGCGTGCGCGCTCAGTTCGAAACAGCGCATTGTCGGTGTCCATAAAACTTTTTTTGTTGTTGTTCCGCTTTCTCGCACACTCCTCTCACCGATCTGCAAGCCTTCTTGCTTCCGGTGGAAACTCCTTCCCGCGCGTTCGCGAAGGAGGGCGCCCTTCAACGAGAAGCGACGTTAAGTTGCAGCACCTCAGTGGCACGCGCCAAGAGTCCGGCAACCCTTTGTGGATAGCATCTGCAGAGGAAGACGACTGGAGGCGCGAGGCTGCAGAAGAAAGCTGTTCTTTTGTTTCTTGTGACGTTAAGCAAAGGCGGCAGACTGGCGACCACAGGGAGAGTTTCGGGAGTTGCGGTTTGAGAGAAAGCGTTCTGACTCGTTTGCTCACAACGAACCACCATTGTCCTACCCAGTCCAGCCTACTACAGGATCTCAAGTTAGCAAGTGACGCGAAACATTTGTCGCGACGTTTCTTCGCGCCATTTTTTTTTCGATAGCCAGCAAATAAATGAATGTGTCCGAGAGTGAAATCGTGAGACATGTATTATCGCGAGCAATGTGAACTGGAACTCTTGAATTTGTGCTTAATCAATGATTACTGTAATGTACCGATATGAACGAGACAGTGAATTGCAAGATACCTCTCCGCTTGAACAATTAGTGTCATAGACCCCTTAGCGCTTGTCAAGTGCATTTGGCATTGTTATCAAATTTAGGTAATTTCGGTACCTGCTACAATGTGGCCACTCACACAGTACCCGCTACAATGTGGCCACTCATATAATACCCGCTACAATGTACCCGCTCACATAGTACCCGCTACAATGTACCCGCTCACATCGGTTAGGGTGCTCGACGGCTGACACCAAGGCCACGGGATCGAATCCCAGCTCTGATAGCTGCATTTATATATACAGGCGAAAACTCTGCGGGCCGAGCGTGGTCAGAACTTCTGGTGACCTGCACTACGACGTTCCTCATCATCTGCTATTGCGGTTTTGTGACTTTAAACTCTTACAATTCTTTGAGTTTCGAACATTTCCTTACCATAAGTTGTGATATGTGCGTATAAGTGTGTCTTTGCATATCTGTGCCCGAGTGTCCTATTTTCCATGCACTGCTTTGTATGTTTTACTTTACGATACGTGTTCAAGTTTCACTCAAGGGCTAAGGAGTAGCCGGCACCATATTTGTGCACCTACAATTTCTTACATATCATATGAATAAAAAAAAACAATCTTACAATTAAGGTAACTGCAGTGTTCCGCCTCATATTGCTCACAACTATAAAGGCATGTGGGTAATACACGGCCGGCAGATAAATGGTAGGGTTGGCCGAGAAATTCATTTTTCACGCTTACAAAAAGTACATTTTATAATCATTTCGTCTATTCTAAAATAGAGAAAAGGAGTTTCAATGAAAACACTCAACACTAAATTAAAACACGCGGTCTTATGAAAAGGTCTTATGAAAAGTAGTGCGTCTCGATCTGCCTGTTCTGGTGGCTGACGTAAGCCGATGTAACGAATCATTCGGTTCCACGACATTGCAAATCCATCCATCGAGACATCAATTCTACAAGTGATGCATCTGTGAATCAAGCAAATCAATCCGTCAATCAATTGGTCAGGTGGTCGTCCGGTCACTGACTCGGTCAACTAACAAGTCGTCGGTGTGTCGGTCACTTAATCACGTAAATTATTAATTAGTCGTTACGTATTATTTACTTAATTATTGGTTATTATTAGTTAACTAATCAATGATATATTACGAGTTAATCAAACATCAATTGATCAGTCGGTTGGCCGGTCAGTCACTTATTCACTTACTCAAGTGGTCGCTCACAGAAGTAATTATTTATTTAATAACAAAGTAATGATGGAATTAGTTAATTATTCATTTATTAAACTCGTTCTTTAATTATTATGCCTTAGAAATTTTTATTCAACTGAGCCACACGAGCTATATCGACACAATGGCCAAGGATCACTCCAACTGAGCAAGTTCAACCCCAAGAGCAAAAAAAAAAAAAAGCAGCGCCGGAAACACACGCTGCATGTCCCATAAAAGACCAAGGCTGCTGCAACGCGAATCGAAGAGACGATGGCGTGTAGGGAACGATGCCATTGAAGTCAATGACAAAACAGGAGAAACAATGAAAAACGGGCGAGACGAAGAAAAGAGGCGCGGGCGTTGCAGCCGCCGAGGCTGTGCGCGTATATTCGCTTGTCTTGGAGAAAACACGGAAACTCGTTCTCCATCCTCATCACGCGCACGCCGGCCAAGCTACTCTGGATGCCAGCGTCGTGGAGAACCTTTCTTTCGTTGCCTTCGTCATTAGGGAAAACCGTCCAGTGCGCGCGCCATCTAACGCCAGAAGCGGTCTCTTTCTTTCGCGCTATTCTTTCCCCGTTGGCATGCTTTTTTCTTTCTTTTTTACCCCGTGGTTGAGTCTTTTTTACGTTTATTTTATTCCTTTATTGATGGATTCCTTCATCACCTTGTTTCTCATTTAGGCAACACTGAGTTAGTTCGCTCTTTCTGTTACCCTGGTAAAAATTATTCAATATATAACTGCAAACTCATTCATTGATGGAACTATTAGTTCGTTTTTTTTCCTCCTTCCTTTCTTTTCATTATTTACACATATTTCATTATTATCTGTCTACATCATCGCTCTATCTTTTATGGACACAAGTACACTATGCACTTAAGGGAGGCGATTTCAAGACTTCACTTGACACCCAAAAAAAATAAAATAAAAATTTAGTTTAGACAGCTACTCGTTCACTACTTCACGTGAAATTGATTCCCACAACACAGATTATCCACCCGAAATTTTACATTTATCTGTTTATGATTTATCTGCTAATCAAAGCAGAGATTTATTAAACAATTTTTGTTAATTTTTTTTACTACCACATCACGCTGTTCATCCATGAATTCATCGAATCATTGATTGGTTCTATGTCTTCATTCAGTCGTCAATTCAGCTCTTTCTTCAATCAGCCGTGCAATGGTTGACTTAAGTGTTTTTTCATTAGGCCAAAGCCTTAGATTCATCATCAAACGCGAAAAAAAGAGCCATAACAACGAGGAAGATCATTGCGTGATGTCGTCTCCATATCACATCACGATGGCGTCACAAGTCGCTAGATTTCGTGACGCCATTACATGCCATGATCGGTCGGTCAAATCTCTGAGGCCCTGCATAACAACGTTATGTTCAAAAAGCTTTCAATTACCCCAATCCCGGAGTCCATGCAAAATCACTTATTGTGCGAAAACCTTTCCGGTGAGAGGAGCTAGGGATCAATGCAGTCGACTGAGAAGAAAGGAAGATGGCTACCGCCTCCATGTCGTCTTAGGCAAATGCGTAAAGACAGTGCGTCTCTTGTCGTTACATTTTTGTTACTCTTACCGTATTTTCAGCTGCAAACACAGATGCACATGGTGAACTCGCGTGGAAACTTGAAGCCAAGGAACGCGCCTGCGATCTCTTCAAAAGAGAAGCACGCAAGAGAGCAACCACGGGAGAGACAACGAAGCCGCCTCGTCTTGAATAACAAGTGCTCAGTGCCGGAACCACCGACGGAGCGCGGGTCTTAAGAAAGCACTGGCTTCGTGCCATAACGAACGTCAAGTCTATGTCTGGAACGCACTTTTTTGTGTATGCGCCGTAGTTCACTGTTTTACTAACACCAGGTTCAGACGGATGCGTTATTTGGTACGCGTGCTTCTTACTTCAAGGAAAGATAACCAGAAAAGCTTACGTGGAACGTTAGGTATTCGAACAAAGTGAGGCAAAACGGAGAGGCGAGAGAGTTCGTACTGATTCATAACAACGTAAATGTAGCGCGAAAAGACACGTACAAGAACGGATACACCACAAGCGCTTGTGGTGCATATCCTTTCTTGTCCGTGTCTTTTCGCGCTACATTTACGTTGTTATGTATTCGAACAAGTTGACTCGAAAGGCAAATACATCTTTTTCATTTTCTTTTCCCAGCAGCCCCTTCTTATCTGCATCTAACGTAGTTTTGCGCTGCACCCAGAATCGGACGCATCTCAAGCTTTTTTCACTTCACCTCGTTTTGCACTGCCACAGGATAAGCACTGCCTTTGTAATCAGCCCAGCTTTAATCAAGCGCCGATGTCGTCTGATCACGTGAAGTAATGTCGTGTGACGTGATTCAGATGTCATTAGCCCGTCATGGTAATACATATTTTAGTATTAAGTGACGCAATGATGACGTCATATCGCGAATACCTCAAGTGATGATTTCTCGCATTACTCCAGTTGACGCCAGCGTCACGTGACGCCACCGACGGTCAATTTTCGCGTCTGAAAAGGTAATTAAGGCATTCGCCTCGAACTAAATAGGTGGGGTGGCATGAATATGAACAACAAAACATCATCACTTTATGATATCGTTTTGCAGCAGGTGTTATTCTTCTCTTTAGTTCTTAATGCCATTGTTATTTTTTGTTTATATACTTTCGTTATTGACCAGTGTCTACCCATTCCCGCTCGCGGGTATGACCCAACCTACTCAGGCGACACCAACAACAAAAAAAAAAAACGACTGCAGACGACACCAGCGTTAAGGAACACACCGTTTAACTTAGATGAACGGACGGCTTGGAATCCGCGCCATACTGTATGGTTGAATGAAAATGTCATGAGCAATTTCAAAGAAAGAAGGTAGCAACGACACTAGACGCTACTACTGCATTTGCCTAACTTATTTAGACGATGAGAAACGTATTATTGAAGTCCCTATAAAGGGAAGCTCATAAAGAAAATGGGAGATGGGGAAAATTAATATGAAGGAAAAGCATCGCGATAATTTACGAAAAAAGAAAACAAACAAGACGCAAAGGAAAAACAGAAATCAAAGAAGGAAGTCATAGACAAACAGAGAACCTTTAACAATGATCATGATAATTATTAGGATAAGTTTCAACAGAAAAAAAGACGTCCTCATCATTTAAAGCGATCATTGCCATCATAGTCTTCTTATTTTATTTACTTTAAGAAACACGTCACTATAACCATTTCGTTTTATATCTTTTTGCACTGCACACCTTTAGTCGCGTGGCTTCCATGACGTTCGATACTACTACTACTACTACTACTACTACTACTAATACTAATACTACTACTACTACTACTACTAATACTACTACTACTACTGCTGCTGCTGCTGCTTCTACGACTGCAGCCTCAAATAGACTCAAATAGATTTGTTGCCAAATACAAGTTAGAAACTCAAACTAGAAAGGAGCATTGAAAAATACTGTAAAGAAAGAAAAAATAGACACCAAGTCGTAATACAAAAATGAAGAAAAATAAACGAGAAAAAAAATTAAAGAGCTGCCGATCCCATCGACATCTTACGTTCAATTTACGCCCCACATGCCCTCGTTTTCTCAATATCTCTCTCGTTCTCTCTTGTCAAAAGAGCCGAACGAAGGGTCAGTTTAAAAGAACTGCTGACAGCGCACACCGATAAGCTCGCCAGCCGGACCAGTCAGTCTTCTGTCTCGTTTCAGACGAGTCCCAGCTCTCTCTACGAAAGTCCCGAAACGACGGCCAGGCGACAGCTCGTCGACACACAGGGAACGACTTGCCGGAACAACTTTCGTCGGCGTTCGACGACAACACAGGCCTTGACGAGGAGTTCTGCTGTATAACGGGCGTCGTGAACAGCGGCGTTATCGACATCGAAATCGCTACACCTTATAACGCTAAGGAACAATTTCTTCCTTTTTTCGCACTGTTGGCGTCAAACGTGAAACACTAACATCTTAGACGCGGAACAAGGCATATAAAAGAAAAAAAAACTGGGGTTGTGTTCACTGCCACCATGTCGCGCGAAACACAAACACCTTAGACATTTGAACTATAGAAGGGAAAGCTGGAGAGCTGGGGCAGCGTTCCACATTACATACCCAGAATTACAGTTGTGTTTTTTTTTATTTTCTTTTGTTAGTGCACTCGCTCTCGTCACTCACGTTTTCTAGTCGTCTAAAACACGTCCTCGAAAGGACTTCCGGGAGGCGATCGCTGATGGCGTCTGGCTTGAAATGAAACCTCCGCCGGTCGTGCAAACATCAACGAAAATGGGATATACAAAAAATAGCACGTTGGAGTATTTTCCACACCCTAAAGTACGCGTGAGCAAGCACTCGAAGCGAATTTTTTTTCCTCTGATCAAAGCAAACAACAAAAGAAGAGAAGAAAAGTAACGATTTTTTACAACAAACACACACAGGGAAAGGCAAATATGGGCGTGTCGACGAAGGAGGTGATTCTTGTTTTGTTTCACTTTTTTTAAAGAAAACCCGCTTATTCGACACAAAACCCCGAGGTCGATCGACATCGTGTAGAGAGGCCAGAACAAAACACAAACAGCAACTCGTATACGGAAGATAAGTATGAGGTCGAGAACGAGTTTTGAGGGTGGAATGTGGGCGGAGGGCATGTAGAGGACGCTTGTAGGTCACGAAAAAGAACTTACACTACAAAAATAACACAAAAAGTGAGAACAGCAACAAAGAGTGAGACAGACGCGGGCCAATATCGAAAGTTTTAAAAATTCCGTATCGCTATCGCTTTCCGGAGCACGATATTTTTAGCACACGTCATTTTCGTTCACACTCTCCGACGACGAAAGAACAAAGCAGAAACAACACAGAAAAGAAAGCGTACAACACTGTTTGGCCGTGTCTCGTTCCAAAGGGTTCCCCTGGGCTTTCCGCTGAGATCGCAGCTACTTTTTTTTTCTTATCCATTCTGTTTAGCCCTCTAGACGGCGCGCGCTACTTTGACGACGCTGACGTTAAAATAGGGCTCAAGTGTGAGAATGCAATCTGCGAGTGGGTCCTTACAAGGATAGAAAGTGGGAAAGGGCAACGATGTTTGCGAGTGTCGTCATTGACGACGTTCAAAGCTTGAGCCCTTAAAACGCGCATGTGCTGCTACCGAACAAGCGTTCAGACGCACGAACAGAGTAATTTAAAGATCTCCAGACGAGGACACGGGAGCAGTGTTATGCAGCTCTCCGCCTCTTGAAACGTGAAGCTTAACAAGGCGTAGCAGAAAAGCTGTTCGAAGAGTAGCGAAGCAATGCACAATGCGTGCAAGCCGTCCTTCCATCTGTGCCATTGTAGTTGGGGAATGGTAGATCTTCAAACCCATCGCCTCGGCTTTTAGGGATACGATGGCCGTATATTTCTACGGAAAGCTACCGGCGTTCGGTAAAATGCCATAAATCCCCAACACACTTTACGGGAGCATGGGTTACCTTTCTTCCCTAATTCGTTAAGTGTTCGATTTTGCACAAAAGGAGTATACCGTTCACCGAACATCGAAAAAAAACGGAATTAAATGCCCGTGTTTGTTTGTTCCCGTGACTTTCTTTTGTTCTTCTAGAAATGCAGTACAGCACTTCTCATCAAGTGTTTCCGTGTTCGTGAACGGCCATAACCGAGAAAGGAAGATGCGGAGTAAAAAAAAAGTGATCATCGCGAAGCCAAATGTTCGATAAGACGACTGTAGTACACCTTTGTTTTCCCTCTAAAACTCCCTAGAGGGTGTTTATAAGAAGCTCGCGTGTAAAAAGTGAAGGACTTTTCTTCGCGCTGTCAGCAGTATTCAGCATTTGTAAATGTGTCGGTGAGTGTGGGTGAGGGAGGAAGGAAAGGATGAATAGAAAGTTCAGGAAGAAGAAGACAGGAAGGGAGGGAAAGAAATAAAAATTTGAGATGAGGGAGGAAGGGATGGATATAAAAATTAAGAGGAGGAAGAAGACAGGAAGGGAGGGAAAGAAATAAAAATGTGAAAGTGACAGAGGAAGAGAGGGATGAATAGAGCTATGAGGAAGGAAAAAGAGGAAGGGAGAGAAAGAAATAATTATGTGAGAGGGAAGGAGGGAGGGATGCACAGAGAGATGAAGAGGAGAACAAAAGAAGAAGGGAGGAGTTAAATAAATATGTGAGAGTGAGGGAGGAAGACAGGGATGGTGAAAGAGATGAAGAGAAGAAAGAAAAAAAGAAAGGCATTAAATAACTATGTGAGCGAGTGAGGGAGGAAGGGAAGGATGGATAGAAAGATTAACAGGAGAAAAAAAGAGGAAGGAAGGAGTTAAAAAAATACCTGAGATAGTGAGGAAGGAAGGGAGAGATGAGTAAAAAGATGAAGAGGAGGAAACATACCGGAAGGGAGGGAAAGAACGAAAGATGGGGGAGAGTTAGTGAGAATGGTAGAGATGGATGTAGAGATGAAAAGCAGGAAGAAGACAAGAAGAGATGAGAAGAAATAAAGATAAGAGAGAGTGAGGGAGAAAGGACGGCATGGATAGAGAGATGGGAAAGAGGAAGAAGGCAGGAAGATGAAGGAATAAAAAAATACAGGAGAAAGTGAGGGAGTAAGGGGGATACCCTCTATTTCGGGTGTATACATTCAAGAGCCCAATTACCCGAGGACTGAACGCGAGCCCTTCTCTTTTTCCCCGAGTCTCGGGGTTTTGGTTGCCGGTCGGTGCTGCCTTTCGCGACGGCGGACTCGATGTAGCGAGTCCAGTCGCACATGAAACGACTCTTACACGTGTAGCGCCCGTCGCAAGAGCGGCGATCCGTAATGAGGTTTCCGTCAATACGGCCACTTAAATGGAGAGCTGCGAGTCCCTGAACTGCGACGTTCAGGAAGAAAACAATAATTAAAAAAAAAGTAAGTGCGTGTTTGCCGCGGTGTTTCGTGCAACATTCATGGCAGTTGCTACTTAGGGTTCATTAACCTAACAATTGTTAGTCGATTAGCGTTTGCATTATACTCAGAGTTTGGAATGTCTTCACTTCTTTTTTTGCATCCGTGTATGCACTCCCTGTCTACTTTAAATATTGATAACACCATTCGAGGCAATAAAGAAAGGAAGAAACGAACAAATGAAAAGCTGCGTGCGTTGAACAATAAAAATTGTTGAGAATTTACGTCCTAAAGCTATGGCATTATTATGAGTGGCGCCGTCGTGGAAGGCTCCTGAAATATCAACCATCGAGTACAAAATATCGACTATCACGTCTTGCACGCGACCTTCGGGTTATCGGTGTTGCACCATAACCACTATTAAACTGCCACGGAGTGTGCATGTGCAGAGTGGGATGTTCTTCATACTGATTCCCGTTAGCGCCTTCTCGACAAATTCTTCACGGTTAGACAGGCATACAATAAGCGCAGTCTAGATAGGCCACCTAAATTGAAAAAATCTGAAGCATGCCAAGTAGTCGCGCTGTCGTGGGAAGCTGCCGGTAAACGGTAGCGACAACAAAAAGAATAATGTAAACGTCATGAGATTAGAAATGCAACTACTTGTATCTGAAGGGCCAGTAACCTAAAACAAACAACGTTTGTTCTGCCCCCGAAAATTTCATCATGTTATTCATAAAAACAAAAAAAAGTAAAGCGCATATACGTTTCTTGCCTCCAAATAATACAATGATGCGAGCAGATCACAGCTCGGGTGTTTTTAGAGTGTTAGCTAAATACGTGTTCCTTGAGAAAATATTGTTCTAATAGATTCTCCTTATAAGTCTCGCGTTTTTTTTGATGTCCTAAATTAAGCAAAGTTACATTTAAACATTGTCATTAGGTTACGCTCTTTTTTTTCGTCTCTGCTAAGGACTGCATTTTTCAAATATTACCCTGATTTGTTACCCCTTTATGTTCATTGTAATGTGTATTGCTGAATTGTGTTTACATATTGTTTCTATATCACTACTTTGATCATCAAACAGAGCATCTACGGCTTCGTCAAGCTGTCAAAATGGCAGCATCTATCACCTGCTTCTTCGTATAACTACACTGTTTATTGATGCGAAAATAAGCGTCATTGTGAAATTTCTGCAATTTTACGTCCATAACCACGAGTATTACTATAACTCACTTGCGGAAGACTACAAATTAAGATTGGTTTCCTGAAGTTCTTTAGCATGCACCTAGATATAACTACTCCGGCACGATTGAATTTTGCCCTGCTCGAGGTGTGACCACCGTTATAGAGGATTGAACTCTCGTCTTCGACCTTAGAAGTGCTCAATCTTAGAAAGTTACTGGACGTTTCTCTTGGGGGAAATGTCTGGGGACTTCATGCTAAGCCACCAGGACGGATACTCTGAAAGTAGGACACAAAAATGTCGAGACAGAGAGAAAAGAAGATCAAAAAAGAAATAGATACAGAAATAATGGATTTATATTCCAAGCACATGGGCCTAACTTAGTTCGCTTTGCCACTTGACAACTTCACCGCTAACAAATAAAGTATTTCAGCGAAAGAAACGACAACGAGGACGGTTATCTAGCAACTCATTTGACGGGTTCTGCACATTTCACAATTACATGTACATTTCAACGTGTTGCAGTGATTACAGAGTTTTCTAATTGTACACTAGAGGTAAATCTCGTAATATAATGTCTATGGGAGCTGCCATAGAGTTTCCTGTCATATTTGACTGATGTGTGGGGTTTAACGTCCCAAAACCACAATATGATTATGAGAGACGCCGTAGTGGAGGGCTCCGGAAATTTCGACCACCTGGGGTTCTTTAACGTGCACCCAAATCTGTGCACACGGGCCTACGACATTTCCGCCTCCATCGGAAATGCAGCCACCGCAGCCGGGATTCGATCCCGCGACCAGCGGGTCAGCAGCCGAGTACCTTAGCCACTAGACCACCGCGGCGGGGCTTCCTGTAGTATTTACAATAGGGAACTCTGGCAGGGGCGTCTATGGGAGCTGCAACACACAAAGCTTCAGCCAGCGCGGGAACGAAGGGTAGTACACGGATCTGTGTAAGCTTCATTATTTTGACTCCGTGTTGCCTGCAATCACTTTGTCGCAATACGAAGTTCAGCAAGCGTTCTGCTTCCCTACCTCAAACTATTTATGATCACCAATTCATAAGCGAGTCACGGAGTTCACAATGATCATTTATTTCATCTATAACAAACACCAATACGCATAAATAAACAAAGCCGCAAGTGCGTCCAAGATCACTAGTAAAGATGTCAGTCAAAATCCGTTTGTTACCCAGCATTATCCGCGTAAAACTCACCGTGGTGGCAAAGCGGTCGCCGCGCCAAAGTTTCCTCTGATAAATATTGTTGGAAACTGTATAGCTGTAAATAAATAGGTTGAAATTATACCACCCATGTTACCGCTCCTCTCATTGTCCTTGTATTTTCGCTAGCTCCAAGGTGGCCAAGTAGATTTAACTTAGGGTTTCACGAAGACCTTCAAATGTTGCTTGGCTACGCAAGCCAAAGCCAATTGGTAGACGCCGATACGCCTTCATCGGGAAACTGTGGCAGGTTTCGACGTAACGAAATCGAATGCAGTATAGATGCCACCCCAGCCACAAGCTTCGCAAGCTCACGAGGCCCCCTTGTTGAGCGTTAAAACAAAGGACTGGCATTGCATTTCTGTGAGCCGGAAGAGAAGCCACTTAAGTGCGAGCCTTCTTCAGTGAGAGTGAATGAATAATCTCCTGAAACAACGAAGAGAGCGCGGACACCACTTCCGGTTAAGATCACTGACGTCACGAGGATTAGGGTCGTTGCGCAATGAGGATCAGCGAAGATAGAGAGGAGCATCCGGGGAACCTATATTATTCCACAAAGCGTTCACAGCTTTGAAACCCCGGAAAACGAAGCCAAACAAGTTCTTCCCTTGAGCCTCGGAGCGTTCTGCCACTAAGCACGACGGCACACGTTTCAAGGGCGTAGGCAGAAGTAAGTTATATTCGGAGGAGGGGAGCGCCTTTATGAAATAGCCATTTATCGCTCTGTACGCCATGGCGAAATAGAATCCGGGGGAGGGGGTGGCACAGCCCCGGTTTTCCACCCCCTACATACGCAAATGACAGGTTTCATTCTGGCCCCGGTGACCAAATTTCGACGGAGACAATTAGCAAGAACGCCAATGCACAGTAATCACCGATTCAAACGCGACAACAAATGTTTCAGTATAGCAACGAATGTGCAAGATTGCTCGAGATCAGCACGTTATGTGATGACGAATCTGGTTTCTAAAGATAAGTATGGTTCTTATCCCCGCTTTCGAGTCGAAATAACGCCAATATCACCCTAACTGCAGAAGGAAGCAAGGAAATGGAAAGGTGAAGGCGGGAAGGTTAAGCTGACGCGCGTGCGGTTTTGCTATCGTACATTGCATTTGGAAAGGAAATGAGGAACTAAAATGTAGGGAGATAGAAAGAAACAAGCATAAACACACAAAAATTGCTGCGTTCCATAGTAGCGAATGCAGGATCCCGGACGCATCTTGTTGCACTGTGGCCGGACGAGTATTGGTGACTACAGAAGGCTTGCAGGTGCTGGAGGGTCTATGGAGCGAAATGCTTCATATAAACCACCATATGATTATGAGAGACGCCGTAGTGGAGGGCTCCGGAAATTTAGACCACCTGGGGTTCTTTAACGTGCAACCAAATCTGGGCACACGGGCCTACAACATTTCCGCCTCTATCGGAAACGCAGCCGCCACAGCCGGGATTCGAACCCGCGACCTGCGGGTCAGTAGCCGAGTACCTTAGCCACTAGACCACCGCGGCGGGGCACACAAGTGTCTTCTTGCGCTTCGTGCCAGCCAAACGGTAGACGACGTGACCCCGACCTTGAACTGAGCATCGCAATGTCTTGGCCACTTAGCTTCCAAAACGTTCTGTAAACCAGAGAAACGAAGTTGGTCGAGCACGAAGGCAGCACGTTCCTTGCTGCGAAATTCGGCTCAAACATAGCCGAGACGGAACGCGCCATAATTACGAGCACTGACAGCTACTTAAAAAAGAAAATAAAATAAAATAAAGCAACGCGAAAGCTGCTCGTAGTGTGCGATCATCTCAGAGACGGGTGACGTGTGATCAAAAAAGAAAGAAGAAGAAAAAAAAGAAAGACGTATGATAAAAAACAGAGAAAGCTAGGTGAAAGAAAAGAAACACGCTTAGAAATAAGTACCGTACGCTGGCACGTACGAGCTAGCAGGGAGACGAACGTTAGATAAAAAAAAAGCAGCAAACCAAGAATTCGAAAGCAGCAGAGAGCAAGATGGTCTCCGAAAGCAGGATGAACGGAGCCATGAACGCTCGTTACAGCGACCTACGACGCAAACAGGATAATTGGATAAGAGCGTTATAAACTAGTCAGCATCGATTGCCCAAAGAAAACCATCCTATCCTCTTTCTCCCTCGCACCAGCCCGTTTTACCTCTCTTCTTCCCCATTTCGACGTCCACTAAGTTGCCTCCCTCTTCGGGAACACCCCTTCTCTGCCATCATGCCCCTCTTTTCCTCTCCCACCTGCTTTCCGTCTCTGTGTTTATTTTTGGCTATGGGCTTGGCTACGGGCTGGACATGTGCTTTGGTTTCTTTCGCTACCCTTCAACATAGCCCAATTTTCCCTATTTTGACGTGAAATCCTTCATGCCCATCCTTTCAGCGTCCTCTCTTCCTATGAAAATTTTCAGTCTTTGACTTTTCTTCCTTTATAATGGGCTTGCCTGTTGGCCTATTGCTTAAAGGTTTCTTATACCTTTTATTACTACCTTCCGCAGCCTTAATTTCCTTTTCTCGAAGTCCCTACCTTCCCCTTCATCCTTTTCCTTTTCTCCCACTGTCTTCCTGTAACTTTTTTTTCTGGCTTTGCTGGTCCTAGCCTACAACATGATTTGCGGACCAGTATTTGCTTTTACAGGGAGAGCTCCGAGCCATCG
Source organism: Rhipicephalus annulatus (assembly GCA_013436015.1). Classification (NCBI taxonomy): domain Eukaryota; kingdom Metazoa; phylum Arthropoda; class Arachnida; order Ixodida; family Ixodidae; genus Rhipicephalus; species Rhipicephalus annulatus. The sequence goes on from WOVY01003134.1 coordinate 89,418, forward strand.
TCCTCCGCTTGGTTAGTTTCATCCAAGACCAGCCAATCCCTTGGAGATAAAAGGGGGAAACAGGGAGTGCAAGGGCAGGGCGCTTCCTCTCCCTAATTGCCTTCTTGCGTGGGTCAGCGTTGGACGGTCCCCGCTTGGCTGACTGCTGGTAGATACGTGTTCGCTGGTGTGCAAGTCAGATCCGAAGGAATCGAGCCGAGCCGAGCCGAGACGAATAGTTTCTTTCGCGGCACGGACACAATCATGTGACACTAAAGGATACTGCTTCCGGGCACGACAGAGGAAGTACTTATCGGTTCTTGGTGGTGAAGAGAGTAAACCATCAAGGTCGATACTTGTGTGGAAGGTGATCTATCTATCTATCTATCTATCTATCTATCTATCTATCTATCTATCTATCTATCTATCTATCGATTTATCTATATATCTATATATCTATCGATCTATATATCTATCTATCTATCTACCTGTTTATCTATCGATCAATCTATCTATCCGTCTATCTATCCATCGATCCATCTATCTATCCGTCTATCCGTCGGTATATTCGTCTATCTATCCGGCTATATATCTGTCTATACGTCCATTTATCTATCTATCTATATCTATCTATCTATCTGTCAATCTATCTATCCTTTCGTCTATCTATCTATCTGTCTATCTGTCTATCTGTCTATCTGTCTATCTATCTATCTATCTATCTATCTATCTATCTATCTATCTATCTATCTATCTATTTGTCTATCTGTCTATCTGTCTATCTCTCTTTCTGTCTGTCTGTCTGTCTGTCTGTCTGTCTGTCTGTCTGTCTGTCTGTCTGTCTGTCTGTCTGTCTGTCTGTCTGTCTGTCTGTCTGTCTGTCTGTCTGTCTGTCTGTCTGTCTGTCTGTCTGTCTGTCTGTCTTGCCACCATGGCAGTGTACGTTTTCCTGATATGTTCCTCCGTACTCCTCGACATTTGCTATGCCGCTGCAGTCGATTAGCCTCTAAAACACGAAACACGAAAACAGGGGCCCGCAGCTTTTACTGCGGGCCCCTGTCATCATGTACACAATGATGATGAAATAAACGTATTATTATTATTATTATTATTTAACTTCCTTGTACGTTGCAAGGATTGAATGACCGGCCGCTCTCCACACTGATGGTCCACCATTTCCATCGGCCGTCGGTCCACAAAGGAGTTAAAGCATTTTAACCTTTTCGATGACTACAGTACTGTTGAAATCTTTCTCCTATAATGTGCAATGCAACCGACACGACACATACCCGTCAGAGCATTTATTGGTTATTTCCTTCATTTTCCCCCTCCTCTTCCACCCTCCGCTTTATATTCCCCTATGCCACTCCTGCAACGCAGGGTCGACAACCAGACGTGGATGTGGTTAACATCCATGCGTGTCCCCATTGTTGCCGTCATTCCTTCCTTCCATGTGGCTGAGTCGTAGCGTTCAGTGTGCCACTCGCGAGAATGATGCTTCGAGCAAAGTCCTGCCACCCAATTATATCTACCAATGCCTCAATAACACTGCAACAAAAGCAGGCAAGTGTCTCCGCTTAGTTACAGCAGCCACCGGCCCGAGCCCCCCTACCGGATAAAGCCTTCCGAGCACCGTTTCCGGCTGCCCCTGCATTAACCGAAACCGTTGCATAATCATTTGAAGCCCGTTAGGTAATCAGTTAATCACTCAGTCGTGCATATCATCAAACAATACCTCCGTTAAACCAACAGCATCTCCGCAGCGGCTGCGAAAAAGGTCGTGGTATTAGCGAGAGCATCGTTATACGCTTATACGGCACAGCAACCGGAAAAATCGAGGAAGCCGTTGACTGTCTAATCATCGTACGTTCTCGAGACAGTTATATAGCGCGATAAATTTGCGTCAGCAGGCCTCTCTTACGCACCAAGATACCGGTATAAACAACGATCCCGCTCCGGTTATTCCGCATAAATGCGCAGCACGGTACCAGCCACGACGCAAGATCGAAAACACCTGCGCCGGTATAAAGGCTCGACTAATCATCAGAGTTCACGAATGCGTCGTCCTGGCTTGGGCGTGTTCCAACGAACGCGCGCCAAAACAAGTCCGGCTGCGCAGCAATATGGACAGGAAACACTTTTTTTTTCGTCAATCTGCATTAGCGTCAAAACCATGCATCTAACGATGGTTCGCCCTTTCGCTTCCGCAAGCGAACACGGGTCGTATTCAAAGCCAAACTGAGCGCGTCAGCTTTATTGAGACGGCGTCCTGGCAGCAAAATTTATGCGCGCAGCTTGGCTCGCTAGAACAGTGCAGCGGTGTCAATGCTTGAGACAGTGCGTTCTCCTTTGCGTTTTTATCGCGGTCCGGTGCACGGTACTTTTTTTTTTTCCGGTGAGGCGTGAAGATCGGTGATCATTTCAGTCTGCTCGTTGGGACGAAACATTTCGTTGCAGTATATGCGCAGTATGACCTTCGGTAATGAGGAACCTTCTTGAGCAGTGCAACTGAGAGCTTAGACCGGCGAAAAGACGAGCAGCAGCACTGTAATTAGACACTGCTTATACTAAAATGCCTAAAAAGGAACACGAATGGAAATCTAATCATTTAACCCTACAATACCAGCAAGCTGACGTTACCAACACTGCGTCACGGATACTGTGGTTACGACGTTAACGCAGACGAAGTATCACACTTGGCTTCCCAAATTGCCGCTGATTGAGTTTCTGAGGAAGTTGTTTATTATTTGCTTTCTATATGTTCATTAACTTGCACGAAAATAGTCAGCTGATGCTGATTTTAAGATATATCCTTGATACGGGGTTTTACCGTTAGCCCTAATGAAATCGATAGCCGTATATGCATCCTGTGAAACGAATGACCAGTCACCACGGTCAAGTTCTCATTGCGCTCAACTGCCGATCCGAATGTCCTTGAATTGAATTCCGGCCACGGCATTTTGATGGGGGCAAAAAGTTGGAGGCCCGTTTGCTTATGTTTACATGCATGTTCAATAACAAAGATGGTCGAAACTTCCGAAGCCCTCCCTGACGACGTCCCTCACGATCATCACCCGGTTTTATTATTATTATTATTATTATTATTATTATTATTATTATTATTATTATTATTATTATTATTATTATTATTATTATTATTAAAGTGCAAGTGAAAACAGTTAGCTTTCAGGCATTTACTTTACAATCTTCTCGGCTACTTTTACATCCTCCTCTGGCCTCTTTGTCGCCTTCTCCAAGCAATGTTGCTTAATCAATATAATACTAATAATTATTCTTATCATTCCTATACATATCACACTGACATTATACAAACAATGACCGTTTAAACCACGTACTCCTTCTTTCAGCGCACGCCACACACACACCACTCGGCACGAAACTATACACAAAAGTAGTGCACGCGTTTAGACTCCGCGAAAAAGCTCCCGACGAATTCGTGCCTCCGAAACACACGCAATACGTCATTGCTTGATCCTCCTTCGTCAATTGGGCGTGTCCGCTCGCTAACCTCATCTGTACGTACATACGATCGTATACAGAGCGAAACGCAAGCTCTCCGCTAAACGTTAAATGCCACGCGCTTTGCGGGCTTTCGTATAACGGCTCTCTTTCTGACGGACACTCAGCAGAGACAAAAGGGCGAGCGGAAACAAAGTAGGGCCACTCGCATTTCGGAAAGTGGATAACGAGGAATTAATTTGCATTCTGTACTCGTTAGCCACCTCCCTATTCTGTTCCACTACACATCGAACGGGCCCTCTACAGTTCCGAGCCGATCGCCGTTTCCGGCTCTTTTAATTAATCGCAAGGAGCCGGTAGCGTAATGGCTGCAGCGGCACACGCCGGCGTTGCCGAATGCCGCCGGACCTTTATTACCGATCCCCGCACAACGACCACTCTGTCTCTGAAAGAACACTCCTTTCCCTTTTTTCCCCTTCGTATAAGCGCAAAACGACACTAAGTTCACAGCGCATGACGCGGCAGAAGCAAGAAACTATCCCCTGCCGTACTAAATGAACGGGAAAAAGGACGCGCCGTGTGCCATACAGAATCCAAACGACACGAAATAAGGTAAATGAAGAAAAGAAAAAAAGCAAACGGGCCAACAAAGGCGAAGGTTTCATCGGGATCGGTACAACTGCTTTGGCGCGAAGCGACTCTTCGGGACGATAAATAAACAGGTTGGGTGTGTCCTCTCGTACGATGGTACTTTTGTTGTTGTTGTTGTTGTTGTTGTTGTCATTGTGATCAGCGTTGCTGTTTGTTTGTTTCTTTGCTTCTGCGTCTCGTTGAACCTGAAACGAGCACACGTGCACAAAATAAAATGCTCGGAATGTTTCGTTTTCTGGCGCGTTACATGAGAGCGACAAGACGAGAGTGGCGTGGTGGTGGGTATATGTATGCGTTCCAGTGTCCAGCTCAGCTTCGGTGAACTTGTTTAAATAAATGCAGAAATCTTATTGCCTTGACGATCAGGCATCTCTTTCTCTTTGTTTCTCTCTGGATATATAAATAAATGTAGCGAGAAAGAGTGAGAAAAGGGGGGACAAGAGGACAGAGAAATGGTAATGTGAATCGTTACACGCCCTGAATTCCTGATGTTTCGGTGATGAGAGTTGGGAGAAGAGTGCGATCGAAAAATGAGGCTTAGATTAGCGTTGTCGAACGCGCAAAGCTTAATGAACTCAATCGCATCGCTACGAGTTCATCGGTGCTCGAAACGGTTCTGTGGTACGGCTTTGTAACGATCCATACGGGTGTATAATAAACTTGGTGTTGTTCGGTTGATAAATGTGTTGCAAGAAGTGGAAGAGAGAGGCGTGGTCGTGTTGTTGCCTCGGAGGGGAAATATCCGGGTGCATTAATTACGAAAACAATAACACCTTCGAAAGTGGGGCACGCGAATCGCATTGTTCTGGTTCACTCGAGGAAATGTCTTATTGCCACCGGAACGATGACGTTAGAACGCATTTATCTAAAAACGAACAGCGCGAAAAGAAATTACCTGTGTCACGGCTGAAAATGAGTGATTTAAACAAAAACGTAAAGGTTTGTCCTTGGGAACTATTAACTCTCATACTGTCATTTTTTTTCTTCCTTTTATTTCCACGTTAATTGCTTTGCTTGAAAGCACCTTTTACGTGCTATGTCGGTGAAATCTTTTATCAAATTTGTCGTGTCAATGATTTGTGGTTTACAGCATATGTTGGAACCACCCCTTCTATTCTGCCCAATGGACATTGAGGATATGGCAATAAATTATTTTAAAAATATATACTGACCGCGACTGTCGCATTTATATGCAGGCAAAGTGATAGAAAATTATGTACTGTGCCATGTCAGTGCACAATAAGGAACCTCAAGTGGTCGAAATTCCCGCAGACCTCCAATATGGCATCCTTCATAATTATAACGGGATTTATAAACGTAAATTGATAAATAAAGAAATAATTAAATAAATAAATAAAACCGACAGCATAGCGAAGTTGCGTGGGGTAACCCGATGTAATATGATAAAATCTTCCCCCACCACACCATAGAAGGCAAACACTGTGACATAAGCATGCGCAGTTCATTATTATTTTTATTGGGTGCACACTGAGTCATGCACATTCACTGTATTTCGGCTGAAGGACCAAGAAGCTACGTGTTAAGTGCGCTATTGTTTTCAGTGAAATAAAGCTGTTGTGCAAACGTGTCCATGCTGCTGTGGAAGTTGTATTAAAGCTTTCATGTTGTTCTCAATGCCAATCGCAGTGACTCATGGTGCAACGCATCAATGCAATTTTCTCTTTATTTTGTAAATAAAAGTGCCCAAAATAACTGTAAACATGAAATAACCAAGCATTCCAACGGCTTTTCATGCGATACTTCTTGTACGTTTGTAGATACAGTAACTCCACTTGTCATCATGAAACTGATCTGCCGCAATACTCTCAGCTTTCTACAGTGCCTTCCTATTTCGACAATTCAAGCATTCATTAACGGAAAATTAATTATTAAATATCTTCTACTGACTGTGCAGGATATTCCATGGCAGAAGTTCACTTATACGATCAGGTTGTACCGCAGCACAATAAAAAACGATAGAAAGCTGAAGTTAACTAATTGATTAATAAATAATAAAGACTAATCAAAACAATGTAATATTTTAATTCTAAAAACTGCAGTGGTTGGCTTTATAAGCGGTATCTCTTATTCAATTAAAACTATCACAGCGAAAGAAAGATGTCGTGGTTACTGGAGAACCTCAAGCACTTTGTTGGGCTAATTGAAATACTGAATTTCTGAATACTCAAATATTCTTAACAGCCCATTTTTCTTGCCGTAACCATCCTACACTTTTCCGCGTCAGGGTATATTGTTTTATTTAATTTTTTTTCTAGTTCACCCTATTTTGCTTGAGAGGTGTGAATACATCAAAGCTTGAATAAATTGCATTCCTGTTCCTAACGGTGTACAGAGTTTACCCAAACTCAGCCTACAGCTCTGCTTTTTCGCCGGAAACATGGTACTCTCTGGTTTTTCATTCGAACGTTGCTACATTTGAACTGAAATTCCAAACAGCATGAATAAAAATGGTACAACAAGCGACAAAAACTATTATCCAATCGGCCGAAAAAAAATACAGAAGTCGTCGGTGATGTTGGCGAATCCGAATCGAATATTTAATTTTCCGACCCCACCTACGGTGCATCCAGCTTTCGGCGCCTGTTACCGAGCTGCCTCGCTTCGTCCCGTGAAGAGCGGGCCTGTCAGGCTCGTCGTTCATCATCGTTCGAAGGTAGGACAGCTATTCTCCGGAGACAACGCCAGGCGCCCGGCCTACGCGAACACATATTAGCATCGTCTCGTGTGAGCAAAAAAACAAGAATAGAGAGAGGAGCGCTTTTGCTCGGTTAAAAGATACGCACATGCTGGGAATCATCCGTCGAAGAAGGCCAAATGAATCCACCTTTTGTATTTTCCTGTGCTGCTCTCTGCCATATTTTAAGGCTTTCAGTGGGGGCAGGCATAGAGTTTCTCAAAATTAAGAAGAGGCGACTCTAGCGCTGCAATCATTCAACGAGTATGGCGATTATAGGTAGCACACGAATTCGCCTAGTCTTCGTACTTATGGGCCTCGAATTGCATTTGTGGCTTCGTAAATTGCTGAGTTTCGCTTTTGTTTTGAAAAAAATTGCCCGCAGCTTCCCTCGGGGGAACACTGAGGAGGATGCGGAGCATATAATTGGTTAACGGGGTGTTAAAGTGCGACTTACTTGGGTCGATGGCTAAATTGGTTAACGTGGTTGTGAAATGGGGTGTTAAATTGCGACTTACTTGGGTCGATGGCTAAATTGGTTAACGTGGTTGTAGGAGGGGGTGTTAAATGAGTGAACACGTACACACGTATGCGAAAGGGCGGCGCTGGTCGAAGGGACGTCGATCATTGTGTTTGTGGATTCGTTGGAATTCATTTCACCACGACCTTGGATGTCGACGCGCCGTACAAACCAACCGACGAGCGGCAACTGAGCGAGCGAGCGCCGACCTTGAGTATATATACAGCACGACGGCGCATGCACTGTCAGCTGTTGAATGTTCTCGAAGCGCGACGCCACATGCGCGTCCACTGGAGAATCAGGAGAATTGTAGATGTCGAACGCGGTGTGTAGAGGAGGAAGGGTGCACAGATGGTGGAGGAGTGAAGCGCGCGCGGTGTGTAGAGGAGGAAGGGATGCACAGATGGTGGAAGAGTGGGCGACGGCGCGACGGCGCATGCGCGCGCGTCAGCTGTCGAATGTTCGAGAAGCGGTGTGGACGGCGCGGACGGTGCGGACGGCGCACTACAAGGCGCGAGTATAAGATGCTCCGCATCTAAAACAGAACAAACCCTTTTGAACTTTGTTAACCTATTTGAAATGGTAAGCCGAAAATATTAAGGTGGTGAAGCGTGACAGATAAACTATTGTTGATTTTTGCTTCGTGAGAGAACAGCTTCAAGCCATGCGAAGCCAGACAGGAACGTACAGTACGAAGACAAGGCAAATTTATGCACTACCCATAATCCCATGCTCGCTGAAGCGTCATGTGTTGCAGCTCCCATAGACACTAGCGCCACAGTTTCCTCTAGTGTTATGTACGAAACGCTATGGGGGTAGGGACAATCTATATTGCCAGAACAAAAGCCTCCAAGATGGAGGGATGTTTCGAGACTTTTCCGCTAGGGGAAGGACGCATGCGCCGTGGCATCGTGAAAGAGGAGGATTGGGTGGCAAAATATTACCCTACTATTTCTCTCACCGTAACTTTCCACTGTGCTTCAACGTTTTACTCATTATTTAGAACCCTCGTCAAACGCGAAAATCAACTGACGTCTCCCGTCGGCGTTCACATGAGTGGTGCGAACTATCATCATTAGCGATGACATCACCATAGGACGTCATCATGACGTCATATGGTGATGGGGTCATGACGACGTCATCGCCTGCAAGATTGAAGGCATTGCCTCCGATCATTGCCTTCAAGATCAGAGGCATCTCACTTCGATCTTGGAGGCAATGTAAAACGATATCTCACCGAGTGTGGCCTGGCAAAAACAATACGTCGACTGAGAAGGGAAAAAAATGCTGGCTGTTGCCTTTCAGTAGTCTTAGCTGTGCGCACAAAAGAAATCTTGCAAGTTTATTTATTTATTTATTTATTTGTTTTTTTTGGTCGTTTGTTTGTTTGTTTATTTATTTACTGTGCTCAACTGACATGCAGGCAGTTACTTCTTCATTGTAGTTCAAGCTCAATAAAAGACATGTGATATAGCCAGCCAGGGCGGTGACTGGAGTGTCTCCTTTGTTTTTACAGTGAAGTAGTATGCGTCCATAGACAGAACATGCCTAGAGCAACAATTTTAGGAGTTCCTCCCGACTTGCGCATCGCACTCTTGCCACAGATCCCACAGAGCCCTCGCTACCACGCGATGACCCTAGTTTCCCATGCGTCACGATTATCAGCGGCGCCACGTTCCACCAATCGTTACGCTTCTTTGTCTCGTGACGTGGCGCTGGCACTGTTATCAGCAGCCGTTGGCCTCTGTACTCGCTATTTGGACTCGCTCATAGGAAAAACGGCGGGAAATGAAGGAGCACCGAGAGAAGCGCCGATGGGCGCGAAAAACGACGTGAAGCCGCGAGTGCTGGCTTCAAGCATTTTCGAACGAACATTCGCTACACCGACGTGGTGCTTTCATGGATACACCACAAAAGAATGGCATGACAAAGCAAACCACGGAAAACTAATTTAGAAGATTAGTGACCTTAACAAGCGTGCCACTGAAGGTCGTTACCGGTATGAAGGGCTTAGTGTGACATCGGAGATTGCGCTCATCGTCACGCATGAGGCTCGCGCTACGATTGATCTCGGGTTTGTCTGATTCAGAACAAACTACGTGCCGCAGATGTTCTACTGGTTGAGTGTCGTGCGTTGTAGCCCTTAGCAGAAGTTTTCTCGCGTTGTAGCTGATATATTCCCGACTTCTGAGAGAGGAAAAAAAACACTGTAGCGCAAAACAACACAAAAAGAGACAAGTAACAATGTGGCGCTATTGAAGGGAAATGAAGGGACACGATTCTCGTCCGCGGCGACGAACCACCACTTGGAAAATCGCGAGGAAACGGCGCACTGCGTCCGGCTTTTCTTTTCGAAGCAACTTCTCACGAACAAAGTCGATTCAAGATGTGCCCCTCCCTTTTCCTCCAAGTTCCGTATGTAAATACCAAAGCATCACTGCCCTGGGTTCGATGGGTTGAAACGGAGTCGTCCAAAGCTGAAATCAATACCGATTATAGAAAATTCGAAAGGGGAAGAAAATTCATAACGAGTAACTAGAATTATAAAAAAAAGAAGGGAGGGGGAGGGAGTTCTGGACGCATGAGCATGGAATGCAAAGAGTACAAGTAAAATACCCGACGCCTTCTGCAGTTCCCGAACGACACCAGCAGATGATAAAAAAAAGAATGAAGACAGGACGTAAAATATGCAAGTACCGTGAGTGGCCAGCGGTATTCTTTTTTTGTGGCCCGGATAGCGTCGTATCTATCGTGTTGCATATAAACGACATTCTACTGGACTCTCTATAAGTCACGGTGGAGTTGGTGACCATCTTTTTTTTTCTTGGCATGTGCGGCCGCGGAGAACCTTATTTCGAGGCTAAAGAGAATGAGAACAAGAACGAGGTCAGAAATAAAAAAAATTGCGTGAGAGTCGAAAGAAAAAGTGAGGGGTGGATAAAAGAAAAAGAAGATAAGTAAGGGTGTTCCTCGTGTATGAAAAAAAAAGAGGAAGAAGGACTCGTAAAAAATGATAAAGCAATACAAAAAGAAAACCACGAAACATAGACCAATGGCCGGCTATAGGTCGTCTAGGCTGCTCACTGGTCTGCTGCGAATTCCGCCAGACAAATGGTCGGGTAGGGAACTACCCGGCAAGCGGGAAAGGCCGGTCTCTGCCTGCTAAGACGAAAGGGGAGAAAAGGAAGAAAAAGGAACGGCTGCTTCGCCAAGGCAAACAGCGCGTACCATCGTGTACACTGAGACGAAAAGAAGCCGAAGTCAGCAGCGAGAAGCCAGAAAGAGGGATAGTCGATCCTACTCTCCTCATAGTATGACACGTACAAAAGGAACGCGGAAGCAAAGGATTGCAGGCGCAAAGGATTGCAGGCGCAAAGGAAGAACAGCGAAAGATAGGGATCTCGGGAAGGGTAGGGCATATCCCGGCTCGCTTGCAGGGGGATATATACAAACACAGCGTGCGCAGGTTTCCCTTTACCTTTTTTTTGTTGAAGAGAAGAAAGTGGAAGGCTTGGGAAGACAAAAGAGCTCAAGAGTAAGAGCGTTACGCTCGATGCCTAGGGAGGAAATGAAAGGGGAGGGGGAGAGATTGAAGGAACAACGAGAGACGTACAATGTAAAGAGACTCGCGAAAGATGCAAAATACAGGCGATCCACTGGCACGCCGATGCACAAATGCGGCCAAGACGCTTACACGGCAGCGCATCCCTCACCCATCCGTCGATAGAGAAAAAAAGAGGGAATTAAGGACAGAACTGCGTAAAAACTGGGAAACAAGAATAATCGGAGTCTGCACAAACTGAAAGACTGTCGCATGGAACACAAACTCAGCAACGTAGACAGGCTGACAGACAGTCTGACTCTATAGCTTTCGCATTGGCGGAAAATAAAGCAAGGAAAGTATTGAAGGAGGATACAACGAAAAGGGGAAAATATGGAGTGGAGAAACGCGAAGAGCACGAGCGTTAGGGCAATCACCCGTGCGAGCGCACGCGCACATACACAAGCGCAACTGGCGGCCGCTAGGAGAAACGAGCGCCGCGAAGCTCGAGCTACGGGACTCGAGCAACCCAACACCCCTCTCCCCATCGCTAAAGCCGGGTGTGCCTAGCTCCCCGTTTCGTTTCCCTAAAGGCCCACGCCATGAAAAGGAGAGGGGACAGTAGCTACACGAAGTATAGGGATAGTGGGGAATTGCGTGCGGGCACGTTCCTTTCTCGTGACCCTTTACCTTAGTTCTTCCCCATGCCCTCACCTCCCCCGAACACTCGCGCAACAAACTCTTGTATTACTCTATCTCAGTATTTTGTTTGAGGCTACGTAAGAATGTATTCTTTCTCCGTTTTTTTGTCCTTTTTCTTTTTTCCTTCCTTCCTTTTTTCTCCTCTTTTTTTCTTCATGAAAGCATGCGCCATCTCTGGAATCCTCTGGGTGCCAGCATCCCTTGCCCTCGTAGCCACAAGGGCACACTGTTTTGCAAGTGGCATCAGGGCTACGGGGGAGATGGAGTCGTGGGGAAGGGCCTTGAGCTCGCCAATTTTTTATTCCGGGACCACCCGTGCGGCATGCGGGAGAGCGTTATTTATAAGGTTACATCGACGGGAGGAACGGGTTGGTAGGGAGGCCCTGGGAGCGCTGGAAGGTAAAGCCAACCGTAGTACGAAAAGAGGGGCCAAAGCTGCGCATCCGAAAGAAGAATATTGCGTGGGCCACGTCGAGTGGAACGGGAGACGCTTCGCTCTCCCAAAAATAAATGTTGGTCTCGGAGCACGCCGTTTTCTTTACTGGCAGTGAATATACCGTAACCTGTGGAATCCAAAGATAAACAAGCCTTTAAGAAGATTCATATCTCTGTGGATGATTTGAGGTACGAGAAGATGAAAAACGGGGTTAAATGGTAAGGACTCTAGTTTTGTGAACCGTAAAACGCGTGCGCTCCCTCGTTGCGATTCTCTCTTTCGGCATCTGTTGCAATTCTCGTCTTTTCTATACATTCTCCTGCGTTGTTTTAAGAAATTTTAGGGGCCAAACTCTTTATAGCGGCACCCGTTCGTCTCCCGTAGTATGTAACAAGTATAACATTTTGACCCTCAAGGTGGTGCCGGTGAGAGACTTCTGTGCGTTGTTGAACAATAAAAAATAGTGCTTAATGTGCATGTCAATGGCTGCTAATGGGGAATGAGAGATAGGATCATTCGGCTTTTAGTTAACGCGCAGGCTGCGATCACCATTAGCAGCCATTGGCATGTACATTGAGCACTATCTGACAAGAAAGGGTTGCTGCGTTATACTCGCTGGGTGTAACCTCCTCAGCTTTAGAAAGGTTTAGCGAGCGTTGAGCCACAGTGCCATGAATACAATGAACTAGTATATACCATGAATGAACTCGAGGTGGTTAAAAATGGGAAGTAGATACGAAGCGCAAGCCGTAAGATAGTAAAAGCCGAATTCTCCACCTCTCATTACCCATTAGCAGCCATTGGCATGTACATCGAGCACTATCTGACTGAAAAAGTTTCATTTCATTTCATTTCATTTTATTTCCTTAAAGACCCCTTGCGGGGCATTACATAAGGGGTGGGAACATAAAAATTGAGCAGAAAACAATCGTTTGCCCTAAAGTGAAAGATGATTATTGATACTGGTTGTGAAGGTAGAAGTACAAGTAATGGCAGGAAAGCCGCCTGAAAGGCCATTCCAGGCAATTGCTGTGCGTGGAAAAATGATGTTCAAAGGTAACGGTGCGTGCACGTGGGCGTGCGATTTGAAGATGATGATTAGTTCGTTGAGAGATGTGCGCTGGGGGAACAAAATAAGGTGGCATGCGCATCGAGCTGTGAAACAACTTATGAAATAACGAAAGACTGGCGATACGGCGGCGGAGGGAAAGGAGGGGCAGTTGAAGTTCTGCCTTTAGTGAAGATACGCTGACGTCATGGGAGTAAGAATTATTGATAAACCTAGCGGCACGGTTTTGAATACACTCAAGGGCGTCTTCAAGATAGGCCTGTTGCGGGCTCCAGATTGGGGAAGCATATTCAAGTTTAGTTCTAACAAGGCTTTTGTAAGCTAATAATTTTACATTTCTAGGTGCGTTACGTAGATGACGTCTCAAGAATCCCAATGTTTTGTTTGCCGATGATATGACTTTCGTGATATGCAAACCCCATGAAAGATCGTTGCAGAGTGTGACCCCCAGATATTTAAAAGAATTAACAGTTTCAACTGGAACATTACTGATGGAATATGGAAAAACAAGTGGAGAACGGCGGCGGATGAAGGATAAGGCTTTGCATTTGTGAGGGTTAAGTTCCATTAGCCAATCATCGCACCATTGTTTTACATTGTTAAGATCACTCTGTAGAGCTAATTGATCAGAAGCGTTACAAACAGTGTGGTAAATAACACAATCGTCGGCAAACATTCGGATTTTGATTGATTGATATGTGGGGTTTAACGTCTCAAAACCACTATATGATTATGAGAGACGCCGTAGTGGAGGGCTCCGGAAATTTAGACCACCTGGGGTTCTTTAACGTGCGCCCAAATCTGAGCACACGGGCCTACAACATTTCCGCCTCCATCGGAATTCGGATTTTACAGGATACATGAGCTGGGAGATCGTTAATAAATATCAGGAATAAAATTGCGCCCAGAACCGATCCCTGCGGGACACCAGATGTTACCGGAAGTGAAGTAGAGGTAGCATTGTTAACAAAGACGGCTTGAGCGCGGTTACTTAAAAATTCACAGATCCACTTTAGGACGTCGGGGTGTAGGTTTAAGCGGGAAAGCTACGTCATACTCGCTGAGCGTAACCTCCTTGGTTTTCGAAAGGTTTAGCGAGCGTTTGGCCGCAGTGCCATGAATACAGTGAACTAGTATATACCATGAACTCGAAGTGGTTAAAGGTGAAAAGTGGACCCGAAGCGCAAGCCGTAAGAAAGTGTGCTTGTGCCACCTCTCGTTTAGTCCTATGAATGTCCGCTGGATGGCGGTGCTTCTATATGGGGAATATATGATTGATATGTGGGGTTTAACGTCCCAAAACCACCATATGATTATGAGAGACGCCGTTGTGGAGGGCTCCGGAAATTTCGACCTCCTGGGGTTCTTTAACGTGCACCCAAATCTGAGCACACGGGCCTACAACATTTCCGCCTACATCGGAAATGCAGCCGCTGCAGCCGGGATTCGAACTCGCGACCTGCGGGTCAGCAGTCGAGTGCCTTAGCCACTAGACCACCGCGGCGGGGCAGGGGAAATATATGATGAAAAGATGCGAGATGGTGGTACTTGGAGTGTTGAATAGATGGACGAACGGACACATAGACAGATGCATGGATGGACGCATGGACGGACGCAGGCGCGGATGCATGGACGAACGCAGGGACGGACGCACGAACAGACGCACGCACGGATGGGCTGATGGACGCATGGACGGTCACACAGACGCACGCATGGACGGACGGAAGCAAGAACGAATGGAAGGACGAATTCTTCGCCCCACTATCCATCATTCACTCCGTGGATATGCTGCCATTTTTTTTCACCTACTAATATATTTATTTACTCGCAACCACGAGGTGTGCGTTCGTAAAACGAAAGCTCCTCGTATGATTCCCTCCAAAGTTGACTTTTACTCTCGTTGCTATCACCGCTGCTTTTCTGTGGCGATCGATGAGCCATGTACGACAAAACGGCTACAATAAGCCAGGACCATTTCTATTGGAAGTGAGTTATTCGAGCGCACCCATTTGTAGCGGTGTCACCACTCGAAGGTGTTTTATACAGAATCTTCTACATTTCAGACTCGTGACAACTTCATTTTAGTTTTGCCGATTCTCAGCTTCGTTACCACTTAGTCAATGCACAGAGAAAGGTGATTTTTTTAATAATATAAGGTCTTGGTTTATATGACGTCTATTTATTTATTTATTTATTTATTTTGTTACCCTCAATCGCCGAAGCTTTACAGAGGGGAGTGGGTTACAACATGAAAATATACGTGCTATTTTATACATGAACAAAACTAAAAAAAAAAAAAAAAAAAAAACCTCTACTCAATGAGGCGCAACAAAAGTGAAACGTAAAAAATAAGGAAATCACAATAAGCAAATAGTGAATGTGGTAAAATTATACAGTACTAGCAAAAAAGTGTAAAAGTAAGGGAAATGACACGCACACACAAAAAATCAAGAATCCACTGGAAAACGCTGGCATCTTGACACGTGGAGACAGAACTTCGTAAGGAGGGGAATAGATCGGATGACTAAGGCGAGCTATCGCGAAATAGGTGAGCTGATAAAGAATGACGAAAGAGGGAGTGATCAGAGATGGAAACGATGTCACCTGGTAGCCGATTCCAATCGTTTGATGTGACCGGTATGAAGGAGCAAGAAAATGTGTTTGTGTAGCAGAAAATACCTTTAACCTTGTGTTCATGGTCGATCCGAGAGGAGTGATATGTGGGAGGCGTAATGAGCTCATTACGCAGTGATGGATGATGGTAGGTCTTATGGAAAAGGCAAAGGCGGAAGTACTTGCGACGCAGTGATAGAGGTGGCAGTGACAAGTGGTGCTTCATTGCTGTTACGCTTGATGTACGGTGATAATCCGATAGAATAGGCCCGAGGAGGTGGCAGCCGACCGCTACAATATGATAGCTACGGCAGATATGATAATGTCCTGATGAAGGGGATGGGTATAATAAATGCCCACAACATCAACACGTCTAGGGTCATGTTCGATTACTCAGACAGCCCACCATTGCTGTCTGTAGTGTTCAAGCATAGTCTTGCAAGTAGCCACGTCCCTGTGACGTACTTGTCGTGTAAATGCCGTGACTCTGATTGCACGCAATGTTTATGGGATACTTGTTTTCATTAACTTGTGCTATTTTCAGCCAGTTCACTTCCCACACAGTTCTGTAAAAGATGCCATAATTTTTCATAATTGGCGACTCATAGCAAAGCTTGTTTTTCTTCAGCGAATAGCAAGTAAATAACTACGACATTTCTCGTATCAATATATTCTGTGTTGAAACGCTTACCACAAAGATTTAATTCATTGCGAAAATCGGGGCATGCAAAGCTATCTCTATTTTTCATTTCGCTGGACGTTGACAATACTTCCTCCTTGAAGCTAATCCCTCATAAAGACTCCGTTCCCAACGACATTCAATACAGACGAAATTCCAGCTTTTTGGGGTGAAATGGCTCGAACCATAACTTCATTTTCCCCTGAAAGCAATGATTACTATACAATAAGACATGGCCATCTGCACTAAGCATGTTAAGCCGGCTGCCGTAAACTCAAGACAAACTACATCGGGCAGTCCCGCGGAATAACCGAAAGGCGGAAGCATTTAACGAAGTAACCAACATCGTCACTTCCTGTATTTTTCTCTTCGAACGACTATACTTTGTTTTGGTGCCCCCACGAGTGCGACGCCTGTTCTCTCGCTGCGCGAACATGAGCGGTTGTCATTTCTGCCACGCTTGAGTCCTCCTATGTCGTTACAGAGTAATCGTCGTAAAAACTGAGACCTGTGCGAGCTGAAGCAATGGTACAATGAAAGACACTCACAGGGGATTTGCGCACTCCATAGCTCTCCAGCACTCATCACCTTCACTACATTGACGCGTTCATATTCTTGCGCACAAAGTACAAAAAAAAGGGGGGGGGGGGGGGCAGGTGAAACGAGATGGAATTCGACATGCAATTTGCTGGACGAGCGTACAAAGACGTCTCCGCCAAAACCTCCTCCAGTCGAGCTTGAAGCGACGTACAAAAGACGACTCGAGAGAAACCTCTTCCGGACGTCTTCACGGCATGAATAAAGGGGGGAAAAGGGAGCAGAGCGTTATAACAGCATAACGCGAAACAGTACGTACTCAATCCCTTAGCGCGCTCTCAAAGCGAGTTCTCTTAGCAACGTCCGTTCGTCCTTTTAAGCAGCTTCCGCCACCCGAAAGGAGGGCTTCGCCATCTCTCGTTGCGCTGGCCGTCGGCCCACCGGCGCGTTATTACAATTTATAGCCGCCTCGGCGAAGCGGTGCGACGCATTTCAATATTTTCGGATAAGCCGCGGCACCCGTCCGCGAAGCCCTCGTCCTCGATTCCCCTTACTTTTTTTTTCGTACTTTCCGCGGAGGATCACGACTAGGGTGCGGGACGACAAGGGTCCTTCGACGGTGAGAGACTCCATTCTATGAGCGACCGATTATTCCTCTGACCCTTCCTTTGCAAGCAACAACCAAGAGAGAGAGAGAGGGGACGAGAAGCGTGCAAGATGGGGCTGTTTCTCCGATGCTGCGACTAGCCATCAAAACTGTTCAAGTCCGTTCCAGCGCAAACACGGTATAAGAGCGCCTTCCGAGGGTTCAAATGAACGCTCCGCCGAGATTACTTTTATCCCTAACTTCGCCGCTCCCCTCAGGGAAGGTCAAGAAACGCGGAAACGGCGAAGCCAGGGCGACGCACTTCTTGGCTCTCAAGAACACGAGAGAGAGAGAGAGAGAGAGAAGGTTTTGAAGAAAGCTCTTACGGTAAGCCAGGAAAGAAAGCGAGGATGAGCAGAATGGGAGGAGAGGAGGGGAAGGGAGGCTGGCGGGTGGCACGAGGAGCAAACGGGGACAGCAAATGCGCGAGGCTTCACATGGGTGAGCGAAGAAGCTGTTGCGTCGAAGACTCGGGAGAGAAAGCGGGGAAGGACGCGCTAAGAAGAGAGAGGAACCTAAGGAGTCTGGGATTCTCGCGGGCACCAGTTTCATTACATCGCGTCAAGAGAGAGGCAGGGGTAGAGATGAATATCGGAGAGGGGTTCGGCTCACATAGGTAAAAGAGAGGGACTGCATGGCTCGCCTACGAGATGACCAGACGTGACACACGAACGTCCGACGAAAGGGGAAAAAGACTCCCTCTCCACACACAAACAAGCAAACACACACACACACACACACACACACACACACACACACACACACTTTCCAACGCAATATTATTGCTTGCACGAGCTCTGCGGATGCGGTGCCGGTCGGGAGGAGGTCTTGACTTCGACTACGCGATCCCCCCCGATTCTTCCCTGCACACCTCTTCAACTTTCTCAATCACCTTTTACTCTTCTCTATTCCTGGAACGGAAGCTCCTTCGCCTCGTCCTCCAAGCGCGGAACCTTCATTACAAGCTCGCGTGCGCAGTCTGTCTCGAGGTTTGAAGCGTGGTTGGACGCGGAAGCAAAGTAAGCAAGCCGAAAGTGGAGGGTCACAGAAAAGGCACCGCCGCGTGACAGCTGTCCGGTTGGGGTCAAGTGGTCACCCTTGGGCTGTCGCCTAGAAGACGACGGCCGTTTTCGTTCAAGTTTTACTACCTATCAGAACGAACCCTTCCACTACAAATACCAGTAGTCGCTATAGGCCAGGAATCTCAAACCCGCTTCAGCCACTAAATTTAACCTCCCGCAAGAGCCTTGGTAAAGTAAAGAGTGATAAAGCAGGGAAGAAGGGCTTGGAAGAGATGTTAGTTAACGTTGCCACATCAACGAAGGTCTTTGCTATTTCTTATTAGTGGGCCTAGCTAGAATTTTATTTTCGAGCAGTTAGAGGAGCGAGGGGACATGACTAGCTCATTTACATACGTGTGCATGTGTAGGCGTTCGTGTGCATATACAGGGTCAATCCGCAAAAGACGAATACTGGAAAGCCGCTTGACACGCAGTGCTCGTGTGTCTCAAGCCTCTTCCCCCTTCTCGTTTTTTTTTTTTTTTGCGCCTGGATTCTGTAGCAAGCTAAACAATTAGGTAATCCCAAACAGCTACATTAGTGTATAAATACGCATTCAAAATTGAAAATTTTGAGCGCAATCAGACCTCCTACGTCTCTTCTTCCACTGGCCACACCAACGTCCTTGTTTCTTTGTTTCAGCTCAAACGTAACCTACCGACATTCAGTATTTTCTATAGAAGGCGCTGTACGTAACACGTTTCACTGATATTATAGGCTATCAATTGATGCTCAGTGTTTTTGCCGTTTTCGCTTTATTTCCTACAGCTGTCTCCGCAGATTTCGTGCATGCCACTGACTTCTTGAACCACGCGGTGAGAGCCTCTCTTCCCCAATGAATGAACGAACAACTGAATTTATCCCTTGTTAGAGGGAAGGAAACAAACGCCGTTCGCGGCTAGTGCCTCCTCGAACTACGTTCTCTAAATGCAGAGATGCGGACTCCCTCACGCGAAACCACTTCCTTCACGTCCCTATTAGGGAACTATATAACACAGCGCCCTCTATCACGACACCACTCCAAAAGAGACGTCGGAACCGTGACTCGTTCTTCGCGAATAAAAAAAGAGAAAATAGCAAAACGAAACCACGCATGCTATCCAGCTGAGGGCCGGGGACACAGCCGCGCTCCGCGGCGGTCACAGTCCGTCGAACGCCAAGCCGCCCGTGACCCCCAAACCCACGAGGTGTTTCACTTCCGGCGCTGCTTTGTCTGCCCCCCTCCCTGCCCCTGCTCCTTCGAAATGGTACATCCGAGAAGCCCGCACCCCTGCACTCGAAATGGCGTAACCTACAAGCATGCACTACGCGAACACGACAAAGAAGCGAATGCTTGAACCCCATTTGGAATGGCGGATCCGACAAGCAGGCGCTATAGATAACCAAGCAACGCGAAATGTGCAAGAGCCAGAACTGACGCCGTCGTGTGTATACATTCGCGTTCAGCTACAACAAGCATGCAGCTTTCGGAGCTGACACAAACTGTACCGATGTGTATCCGACTCGAAGACGACGCCACTGCCTGTTTATACACGTAAAACTATGAAGACTTGGGAAGCGAAGAGGGCATAGGGGATCTCTTTCCGAGTCGCGGCTCGCGACAACAGTGAGGCGCTTGCGTGTGGTAGGGAGTGACGCAACGGAAAAGAAAGAGAGAGAAATGGAGAAAGATAGATAGATAGATAGATAGATAGATAGATAGATAGATAGATAGATAGATAGATAGATAGATAGATAGATAGATAGATAGATAGATAGATAGATAGATAGATAGATAGATAGATAGATAGATAGATAGATAGATAGACAGACAGACAGACAGACAGACAGACAGACAGACAGACAGACAGACAGACAGACAGACAGACAGACAGACAGACAGACAGACAGACAGACAGACAGACAGACAGACAGACAGATAGATAGATAGATAGATAGATAGATAGATAGATAGATAGATAGATAGATAGATAGATAGATAGATAGATAGATAGATAGATAGATAGATAGATAGATAGATAGATAGATAGATAGATAGATAGATAGATAGACAGACAGACAGACAGACAGACAGACAGACAGACAGACAGATAGATAGATAGATAGATAGATAGATAGATAGATAGATAGATAGATAGATAGATAGATAGATAGATAGATAGATAGATAGATAGATAGATAGATAGATAGATAGATAGATAGATAGAGAGAGAGAGAGACGCCTCACGTTGCGTCTCTACACGGAAGAGGCACCACGCGCGTATAATGAAGGACCGCCACGGGTATCTCTCTCGAGGGAATCGCTGTGCGGGGACCTCTGCGGCATCTCGCGGTGGGAGTCTCGTTTCCGACCAGTGTTTGGCCTCCATTCGTCTCCGTTTCGTACAGAAAGCAAAGAGAGCGAGAGAGGAGACGATACGAGTTGTCCCTACTCTCCACGTACTTTCACGTGGTCTGTTTGTTTGTTCGAATCCGAGCTCGCACCGGCTGCAAACACAACGACGGCCGCGCAAATCCAAAGGCGACGGATGACAGAGAATAATCGGTTGTTATTTTGCACCATCGTTCGGCCGGGAGGAGTCGTCTCACTGTGTTCGCGTAGTGGGTGTGTTCCTGTGTGTATGCGTGTTCCAGAATGTCAGTTTGTGTATACGCATGCATTAGTGTCCGCCGCTCACTGTCCCTGCACCTCGCTCTCTTCTTAATCTCTTTCTCTATCTCTCTACCTTTTAATCCTATCCTTTTATTCCCTTCTCTACCCCCATTCCTCGTGAGCTACTGTTGAGGTGTCGTCCCCCTGAGAGACAGTTACGGGGCTCACTTTTCTCTTCTTTTCATTTAAAATCACCCCCCCCCCCCTAGTAACACTGGTATCTCCATTTGGTGTCTTCTTGCGGAAGGAAGCATGCATGGTGGCATGAGTACCGATGATTTAATTTATATGTGGGGTTTAACAACCCAAAACTATCATATGATTTAAGAGAGATGCCGTAATGGAGGGTTCCAGAAATTTCTACCACAAGGAGTTCTTTAACGTGCACCCAAATTTGATCACGCGGGCAGCATGAGTAACAAGGCGCCTAGACAACAAGAAAAAGAATCTCCACATTCAGCGCGATCTATTCTCTGTCATTCATTTACAGGCTTCTGTTTATGCTATTTAAACGAAATCTTCTAAACTGGGAAGTATACTCTGCACTTATGTTAAGTACTATACTTTTTAAGGCTGTTGAGACTATGAAGTGAGCGCAACATTTTGATATCGAGCTACATACCATCCTTTATTGTATCTCCTCGACCAACAGAAGAATATTTCCCCAAACATTGTAGCCAGAAAAGTGCGTCCTTCCTTCCTTTTAGAACTACGTCACGAAACGTTATACAATGCGAAGTTATGCACTATTTCCGTAGAAGGCCACACTGAGCATACTAGGTGACTTTTGAAAGGGGAAAGGGAAGAAATAAGCGCAGTTCCGTTACTGCCTCTCTCTCTCTCTCTCTCTCTCTCAATGGAGGGCACCTCCACAGTTCTTCGCAGGGGATGGGACTAAGGAAGAATTAAAAAGGATATGGAGGAATTAAAGGTATAGAGATAGAGAGAGGAGCAGTAACAACCTCATACTGAAGTAAGAAGAAGATAGGAAAGATAAAAACGTTCGCAAGAGCCCGAGGACGGGGCACCACTCAGTGAGAGCTCTTGTCAGCGTCAGGAGATGGCGCAGGGCGAGCCAGTCAGCCAGAGCTGCGCTGCCGTCGGAGACTGTGGGGGCACAACCGGTCGGCACGAAATCCAGCGAGCGAGAACAACGCTTACACTGCGCATAACAACGCGGTGTCTTATGTTTACCTTACATTTTTCCGCTTTTCTTCTTGCACATTAGGTATTTGGCTGAAGGCTCCATTCATTTACGAGAGGGTGCTATACGTAGCTCTCAATGGCAGGCTCAGTGTTGGTGGTATTGGCCGCTAGGTGCACGAATAAATCTAAATGCATGCAGCCACCTTACTGCCCTAGCCGACCGCGACACGCCCACTCATAGAGACGCGCGTGTTTATTCCACGTGTGTTCCAGCACCAGCTCAGTTATGCGCCTTCTGTCCGCTAGGGTGTTCATTTTGGGACATGGCAGTCGTGACGAAAAACAGAAACATTAGTACGGATCCTATAACAACGACCTCCTAATGTCAGCTGTTTGTTTAAAACTAATTAACGTGGCGCATAGCACTGACACGCCCAGCCATAGCGGCTAACACAATGTCAGCTACGAAAGAGAGAGAGAGAGAGAATAAAATGAGGGAAAGGCAGGGAGGTTAACCAGAAAATGGAGCATCCGGTTTGCTACCCTGCACTAGGGGGAGGGGGAATGGGGAAGAAAGATTGGAAAGAAAGCGAAGAGGGAAGTAGACGCGCGCGCGAAAAAAAAAAGGGGGGGGGGGAGCTGGGGTGCTACAGTCTATACAATAGGCCGCTGCCACGCAAAAAGTTCAGTAGGGCCTTCACTGATTTTCTGTGAGCACACAAATCATGTCGTCTTTCCAGCACTGATTGTTCAGAGTCAGCTACGAAGAAATCAGGAAAAGTAATGCGCCTACAATTCCTTGACTCGTAGCATCACGCATCACATGTGCTCGGTACGCATAACCAAGAAGAGATGGCGTTATGTATTCAAAACAAACGCCCCTCCAATCTCCGTCCTTAATAAACTACGATGCACTGCAGAGTTATCACTTCGACCTACTTAAAAGCTAACCTTTCATTACGCGTCATTAGGGTCAGGTCGACTGATCTTATCCACTCGTCTCTAGCCATGCAAATGCTGATTGAGATGTGTAATTAAAACTAACGCGGCTCGCTTCGAACCATGCCGGAGTCATAGCGTTGAGAACGTTGGAGAATCGACGCTGGCTGGCACAAGCTACGTCGCTATGGCGCCGCCGAAGCAATAACCGGCCACGCGTCCGATAGCAAACTGGCGGCCGTCAACAGTGGGCCGAGGCGAACTGAACAAAGGCCGGGTCGAAACAAAAGCCACTTCGTCAAAGGGAAAAGCGAAGAAGAGGGGTATCTACACAGGCCGCGGAACACAGCCCTTTGCCAGCCAACCAACCAATGGGCGTGGTCTTTCGGAGCAACGCTTCGGGACTTGATTAATGACCAATCAGGAAACGCCTGACAAACGGTTCTCGGGCTTCCGGAGGAGCAAGGCAGAGGCTGCAGACGGCGCTGCAGTCGGTCACCTCGTCGTGTAGGTACACGTCTCGGCGAGGGATCGAGATCGGGCGGACTGCGGTGCAGTTCGCTTAGACACGACGCGCAAAGTGACAGCGTTGCACCCTGTCGTGTCGCGCCTGTCGTCGCTGTCAACCGAGGGCACAAAGATTTCGCGGGTTCTCACGATTAAATCGCGAAAAAGCAGGAACGTGCTCAGGAAAGCATAACTGAGAACATTAGTGTGTCTTTTACAGGATCACTTCAACAAGGCGAACGTCATCGCCCATACATTAGGGGAGGGTTTTTTTTTTTCTCAGTAAATAACGCACTTGAAAACCTAGTATGCATGATTTACGCATAAGCGAAATTGCAAAAAATAGTAGAAATGGCGGATCAGAATCAGTTCATCTAAGTGGTAGATCAAAAATTGCAGATCAATACTCGCGTCTATTGTGGACCGAATAAAGTTGTTTCACTCATCAATAGTAGTAGATAAAAATTAATAGAATAAAAACAGTAGGTCAAAATCAGTATATACATCAAAATTATTATATCAAAATCAGCACATCAAGAATATAATGGTCCGATATTAGTAAATCCAAAAGACGATCTATAAAGAGGTAAATACTAGATCAAATAGCAGATAAACCAGATGAAATATAGCTGAAGTAATTCAAGAACTAGCCACCTAGTCTCGCATCAAAAGGCTATGTTTCATCACAGGGCTTCGTCGATGTGAAAATTCATTATAAGCTCCACTGCATTCGGGTATCTGCGACTCATATTTTCTGAAAAATTATAATACAAAAAGAACAACACTTTCCAAAATCGCATTTTGTGTCTCGTCGTCACAATAACGTCCGAGTAGTCTGCGAAATCAATGCCACACAAATGTGTTTATGTAGTCTTTTTTTTCTCTCATGTTAACTCTGCGTGTATTATTTTGCCTCAAATAAGTTTTCATGTCAATATTAACCTACTAAACTCAGCAAAGAATGCGGTGCTCACTTAGACCCAAACTCACTGATATTTTCCTTATATGGACTGCCACAGAATTTCCGATATGTTTTTCAACCAAACTCAGTCGGGCTTGAGCTCACGGCTCGATCTGGGTATCAGTGAATTTGAATGAGTGAACACATGAATTACTTAGCGTATAACTGAATTTTGGGCCATAGTGAAATTGCTTTTTAACACCAATATCTTCTATAATTGGATTTCAACTTAATACCTTTTGATCTCATACCGTCAAATACAACTTATCAGTGATTGCAACTATAAAACGACATTTGTATTAACGACCCAGCCAGCCAATGAACACTTTAATTTTTTAATCGATCCTGAAGAGTTACTGAGAGGACCCCCTGACGGGGAGGGGGGGGGGGGGTGTTACGAGATATATTTATTGGAAGCTATCACAGGAAAAATATATCACAGACATCTTCCATACGAGTTCCACAGCTCAGAACACACGAGCTCGGCGGTGTCTTTTAAGATGTCAGCGTAGGCTTTCTACGACGCCGGTCAGAATCGGAACGCAACACAAGACATCGACCAACGCCGAGGCAACTCCCGCGTACATCCAGCGGACCAACGCGGGGGTCCCCCCTTATTAAACGACGCAAGCTGCGAAGCGACGTGGTGCAACCGGAGAAGCGTTGTTATACAGGCACGGCATACGCGCGCGCTCCGTTAAGCCTCGTCAATGAACAGGCCTTTTAATTAGGCACCGCTCGGCCTAGCAGCCTCCGAGAGCGTGCATAAGGGCGACGGCTATAGGCACCACAACTTCGGAGCTGTAGAAGAATGCTTCGCGAACTCGAGGCGAGTCCATGCACGGATGGGGCCCGCAACGCTCAATAAGTGAGTGTTGTAGCGGAGAAGCTGGCGGCGACGCAACTTCGCCAGCCCTAAAACGCCAATTTATGGGCGGCCGGAATTACCTACTTCCTACTCTGGCCTCCGTTCGCGCGCAAATTGCCGGCCGCGTTGTAAATGAGTGCCGATACACTCTGTAGGCTGCATTTAAAGTCGCTTCTCCGTGGCACGCTGGCGCGGTTATCTGTTTCCCGATTCAGCCGTCCGTATACGGGATTCTTCCTCGTGCACGGGGCGACTTGCCGGAATGTGAGAAGGCTGAGAAACTTGAGATGCTTACATACGTGTTATTCATGTCCCCTCCCCTCCCCCCCAAAAAAGAAACAAAAAAGATGCAAGAAGGACACAGATCCTTGTGAATTCATTCGCCAAAACAACTCAAGGCAAAAGCCGTCTCTTACAACTTGACTTTTCAACCATAGACAAAGGCAACATATCTTATTGCTATTAAATTATTTGCTGTCATGGGTCACGTGCGCGTTCTTTTTGTATTTTCGCTTTCCGCTGCCTGTGTTATTTTGTAATTTTGTACCTAAATTTTTTTTATGGGTGAAGGGGCTAGTCAAGCCGTGAAGTGCAGCTTTTTTACCCCCTTTGCACCAAACTATGTATACAATGCGTTTTCTTGTAAATGTCACGAGGCTAAATATATATTCCAACTGAAGCGTACGATGCTCTAGAGGATACAATATTTAGCGAGCAGTGTATGAATAAATAAGCACAAAAATCTCTAAGTGGTACATAGAGTTTTTGCAAGAGTGATTTTTACGAAGTATGATCACCTAATTTTAACATGGTGCACTATGTCTATGCCTCTCCATTTTTGAGCATATGTCGACTGCGTTCTGTTCGGATGCCGCCTGCTGGTCTGCGCACTTTTCTTTCCAGTATTTTTTGCTGGCTTTGAATGGCCTCAATGTTGCTCCATTTGGCTAACGCCTCCTTTGTGTATTAATTGGTTCAGCCCGACACTTCTGACCACTGCCAGTCTACCGCCAATAAGACTCCCACCAAAACAAATTAGTAAATAAATTAGCCATATTGCGAGAGAAAATTAGTATAACAGTTATACGGTCCGCTGCATAAAAATCACGTGAAGCATCACATGGCTGATTAATACAACGAATAAATGTTAACAGAAAGAAAAATTGTTGAAGTTCTAATGTTTCGTAAAAATGATATCCTGGACGAGGCCGTAGTGGGGGCTTCAATAATTTCGACCACCTGAGTTGTTTTTTTTTTTTTTACGTGTACCCAAATCTATCAAGCGCACGGGCCTCCATAATCTCGTTTCATCGAAACTCGGCCAACGCAGCCAAGAATAGTTCCCGTAACCTTCGGCTGAGCATTCAAGAACCGTATCCACTCAAGAGACCACAGCAGCGGGTTCTGCAAAATGCAAGAGGCGACGTTCTGCGATCGACGCTGTAAAGCGACTAAAAGAAACCGCGAACTTTCGCTGACACCGCCGTTCTCGTCAGCGGCTTGAGCAACCGAGGCGACGGGGCACTTAGTTTTTTCCGCTTGCGTGACGGCAAAGCGACGGATACAAGCGGCCCAACACGATCCCGCGGAGCCTCGCCGCCGCAAACACGACAGCGCGCTGGCAACCCTGGGGTCCAGTCGCGACGACCGCGCCGCGTAGCGGACGATGCGAGCTCCCGGAGAACAGTGGGGCCTGCGGCAGGCGCCCGAGCGTAGCGCAATCTCGCGGGCCGCTCATTAATCTGCGCTAATTGCGGCTCGACCAAAGACGCTTCGGCGCCGGGATGGGGGCTCTCTCCTCGCGAGGAAGGATGGTCCTCTTCGGCCAGTTGGAGAGAGATGCGCGCTCTTGCGGCGGGTCTAGGAAACCGTACGAACTCTACTTTACGCGCTGCACACAAGACGTTGAGTTCTCGAAAACAGGTTTTCCTTCTCTAATAACATGATCTCTCTTTTGCACTTTGTATGAAGAAGCAATGGAAATGTCTTTAGAGCGTCCTGCAGAAACGTCTTTGCAGGACGCATCACCATGGAAGACAGTGCTGTGTGTGATAATTAAGGTAGGGAGAGAAAGAGAGAAAGGGGGTCTCTTTATTGCAAGAACAAAGACTGTTGGGCATATGACCGCTGGCAATGGAACTCTAAATAGGGGTGGATAATTGATTAAAAGTTGTCAGAAAGGAGGAAATTCCGATACTGTAAATAAAGATTATAAAAAATATTAAACGCACAAGTGAACTCGATACAAACGGGACGTCGAGGACATATTAGTCTATCCTATAAAAAAACTAGCAATCATTAAAGTTTTGCAATTCAACCAATTTATGACAGGTAAATAAATAGTGCGTGCAAAGCCATTCACTGTGTTAGAGGGCTGGGCATCGGACCTGCAAGACGCTGTGCAACTTGCACGGATTGTGGCAAATAAATCATGCCAGTTTGTAAGTCAAACACTTGTCTTTAATCCTAGAACTCAAGACATTCAAGCAATACGTACGCTACACCGTCTGTAAGCTGCGACAGTTGCCTAAGTAGAAATTAGCGCAGACAGCATTAAACATATCCTGCGCCATTGACCTATTGTGTGCCCGATGCAACAACCAAGGAGACCTCCATCGTGTCTTCTGTGAATGTAGGATATACGCAACACAGAGACAGTCTCTGAAGGCAGCGTTAAATCTCCAACGGGACTCGAACTTGGAGTTGAGGCAAATTCTGGGCCCATGGCAAAGCAGCTTTGGCGCGTTAGGCGCAACGAAAGTGCTGCTGACTTTCTTACATGCGGGCCAAGAGCCTCAATTACACTTTGTACATAGCGTAGTCTACGCGTTTGGCTCTACATGTTGTTTTAACTGCATGTATATCGTCAACACCACTCAGCACCTGGAGTTGCACGTCAGGCTAACAGCCAGACAAAAATGTCTGTGTTCTCCCACATAGGCCGGGTGATACCAAAAAAAAAAATGATCTGTTGCAGTACAGCGCTTGCTTTTGCGTCTTTTGTGTGAGCTTGTTTTGTATCCTTCTATGCCCAGCTTCTTCAAAAATCATGGCTGTCCAACTAACCCCATCAGTGCATAATAATGAAGTATCACCCACACTGAAACGAGGCACTAAAAATGAAGTATCCGGCGCTGAGCGCGAGTCTTCCTCACACCGCCACCAAGTCGCAGAGGCACATACGACCGCACGACGCGCGGAGGTCCTTGTCCTTTCGTAATGCGATTCATACGGCGGCGCACTTGCATAACGGTCGAGCTCTCGTTTCTCGCACGCAGTTGGCGTACGCCGAGCACACCGGTGGGCGCGAGGGCTCATGAATTTCCTAAACTGCCAAATTTCGTCTCCGAGACGCGACCGCGCGAGACCGCCTTCCCTCTCCCTTTCTGTGCTCTTATTTCGCTTCAACCGCTTCATGCATACATGCCCTGCCTCGCGTAAAAGTTCGCGCAAATTTCCCTTTTTTTCTGCCTTTCCTTTTTCTTCCCTCTCTCTTACGCTTCACGTTTGCCGTTCCAATTTTCATTCCGTCTTTCGCTTGGCCACGGCTCTCTCGCTAAAACTTTCTCTCTTTTCTTCCTGCTCTGTCTCTCTTCTCTGTCTTTGATTCTGTTTTTTCTTCCGTTTTTTTCCTTATTTAACATCTGCATACTCCAGGCCCTTAGACTAGAGGTTCTCTTTGTTAATTTTGAATGCCGGTGAAGCTGGTCTCTCTTTCTCGAACACTCTCTCTCAATTTCACTTTCTCTCGCTCACTGGATCCGTTTAACTCCATTGCCGTCGTTGGCGTTTCGTCTATTGCTTCGAGAACGATCCGCGCGTTTTATTTTTTTTATCACTATTATCATTCTACGCTACGCTACGAGGCTGTGCCGGCACTGTGTACTCGCTCCGAGCCGCGGCGGAGCCAGCGACGGAGTCCAAATTACTATGCAAATCAAGCCGGAGCGAGCTCGCTGCGGCCGAAGGAATACCGCCCCCGAGTCGTCGGCACACACGTGCAGACGCACGCACGCACGTACGCACACGCGCATATGCGCCTCGCGTCTCCTCTCGTCTTGACTTTTCGCCGAAGTATTCGCGGCGCGGCACTCAGGTCTCTTCGAAAGTATTTCTCTTCAGGCATCTCTCTTTCTTTACGCCAACTTTTATGACAGTTTTGTCATGCCTGAAGAATGAAATGGTTGCAACAAACCAGGCACCCCTCTCCCACCCGAAACAAACCACCTCTTTGAGCGGAGAAGCGTCTCCTGTAACTCCTACGTGAAGACAGACATCCCCCCCTTCTCCTTTCTATTTCACGACAAGCACTCCTCACCCCTGAACGCTATTGAAGGCAGGTGATCCCCCCCCCCCCATCCACACACACACACACACACACACACACACACACACACACACACACTTTCACAAACATCAATATATGTGCCTGCGCAGTAACGTGGGAGGAATCACATAGGACCTAATTGTTCATGCCAGTTTCAAAAAATGAAAAAAAAAACAATTTAACTGAATTCCGAACGAAAAAGTTCTTAAGCACGCAACATAATACATAAGTGCACCGCCCAAGCCAGAATACAAGCCAGAAACGAAACCAGGAGAAAACCGAGACGGAACTTGAAGGGGTCGTCTCGTATAAATACGACTTTAAAAAAAATAAAAGCGCATAAAATCATTTTTTCCTTCTTCTAACTTTTCTTAAGTAATGCTCTTTATGGAGGCTTCGAGTGTCTGTCTGCTCTTATATATATGCGTATAATCTTCACGCTCTTCTATTTCTCAAGCATTTTTTTTTCTTCAAAAGTGTGGTAAGAGTGGCCAGGAGCCAAATAAGAAGCTAACTGTCGGCAATGCATGGGTGGCGTGCCGTTTAATAGATGGCGCGCGATCCACCTTATGAATAAAGAGTGGCCCCTCTGCCACCATTGCAGACCGAGCCGTTATGAATGGCCCCACGTATTTCCTCGCCCAGAATTTCGTCTACGGAGACTCCGACAAAAAAAAAAAAACCCCAGCTTCAACCCCTCTCCTCGTCTTCGTGATTACTTCTCAGCGATTATGTTGTACATTTTTTTCCTGGTACCCATTTACCAATAGGCCATGAATAGCGCCACACCTTCTGACAGCCGCAGATCATGTTAACGTTTTAAGCTGTGAAATTTTTTCAAGGTAAAAAAAAAAGCCAGGCTTTCGAAGGTTCAGATCCTGAATTGTTGAATGTTCACTGTTTATTTCTTTCTCTTTTTTTTTGAGGCAGAAGATACATTGGTGTGAATGATTCAACACGTTTGACACCAACCTTTTGCCTCCCCCCCCCCTTCATCTTCCGCTAACATTTTACCTACGCTGAAAGCCACAACTTTCCGGTGGGAGACTTACTTCCTTTTTTTATTTACATTTTTTATGTCTGCAAACGTGAAAAGAACAGGCACCTTTTTTTACCGGTGCTCAACACCACTCTTATGCTCGGTGGGCTTTTTTTTTTCTCTTTTTCGTGCGGAAACATTTGTCACACTAACACTAAAAAACAAACGTTAAAAAAGAAAAAAGGGATTTGAGGTTGAGCGTGGAGAATTCTCCACTACCTCTCGTCACCAGTTTCCGGGCTCCCTGTTGGTTTCTGTATATATATTTTTTATTTAGTATTTAAACGTGGCAGTGCATGGATCAAATTCCTCAGTTACACGTAGTTTTACGCTTCAAGATCACTTTGCCTTGCTTTGCGCCAGCGGTCACGCTTAACCCTGCGATCCGTAGCGGCCCATTGTCGGGCCCTGCCCGACAACGCAACACGGCCTCCGCCGCCTGGGTTCGGGCACTGCTGGATATGTTCGATTGCGGTTCATTTGCGCGCGCATTTGGTCACTAAGTTATGCCTCATCATCAGCAGAGCAAGTGAGCCTCTTTTACTTGAGCCGCGAGTCATTCAGTTTCGAATCACAGTGAACGGAAGTTGCAAATAGGTTTCGGATCGCAGAGGGCTACAAGATGATCCAGACTACGATTACCTTATAACACCTATCAGCAAACGGTAATTATCTAAAAAATTTGTCGTATTTGGTTTTGATCTAGCTGGCTATCTTTGGAAAAGGCAAGCATTATATCCTTTCAGCTACTCCTTATCTGCATGTTCTGAGACATAATAATAATAATAATAATAATAATAATAATAATAATAATAATAATAATAATAATAATAATAATAATAATAATAATAATAATAATAATATAACCAGACATATAAAAAATTAATAAAGTACCCTGGCACTATAAATTGGTATCAAGCATTATTCGGGCCTTTGTAACAATTACACTACACTGTTTTTGTTCTTTATCATCTATTTATTTGAAGCAATGTGTGCACAAATCTGTTTGCAATGTGTCATTTCCTTTTTTTCGCGCTTTAAAGTTAATAATCAATAATATTTGGTTCAGATTTAAGGTCCCAAAGTTCTGATATGATTGTGAGAGACGCTATGTGTTTTTAAGTTGCACAACAGTGTATATAAATTGGTACGCTGCACCCGTACAATTTTGATCCGGTCCAGGCTAGATGCTGCCTATATCCAGGAAACTAGAAAAATGCCTGATTACCCGGCTACAGCTAACGTTTTATGCTGGACTTGATCAGGAGTGCATGCCTCAATTGTCAAAAGCAGCGCCGTAAAGCTGACACTGAACAAACAAAGAATACATTTGTACCGCTTTCTCCGAACTTTGAACAAACAAAGATTGAATTACATGGTGAAGTGCGTGAAATGTTTGAGAGAGAAGGTGGGCGCACTTGAATGCCGTTTGTTGACGCATTCAACGGGCCCTTTAAAGCAACAAACCTTCACTCTCCTGTCGCTGCGTTAACATTCCGACAACGTTCGCACGAACGTACGACGCGCCACCATACCGTTTTGAACGTTACTGTTCTTCATTTTTTTTAAAAGCAAACAGGTGCGAAGTGAGAGCAATGTGCTCTAGCATGACGGGCTTTGTATACTGCTGCGTTATGAAGAAATGTTCGTTCAGGGTAAGTAAATTTTTTTGTTCTATTTTATTATTAATATTTTTTTTACGTTGAGTTATCACGATAGCTTTCTGTTGCGAGTTACGCAGGAGACGCGTCAGAGCGTGCGAAAAGGGGCTTTTCACACCGGCGTGCCGGCGGCGGAATTTATGCCAGCTGCGGCAAAAGCGACACGTATACAGCGAAGCCAAAGCCGGGCGAGGAGGTGCCTCAAGAAAAACAAACACTGCGCGGCTCAGTGGCTCTCTGAAATGTTTATTCTTTCTCGACTTGTTATTTTCTTTTTCATTCCGAGCTCGACTCGAAGGATGCCGACACACGTCATAGCGAGGAGAAAAAATACCACCAGAGGAAAAATACAAAAGCTTCTTTCTCGTCATACAGCCGTGCGTTTACGGTCACGAATGTCACCCAACTTGGCGCTTTCCCCCATTTTGCAGCGACAAGTCTCACACCGCATCGCGTGTGTAGGCGTGTCGGCAAGAAACAACGAAAAGACGTCATCATCACGACTCGAATAGTATACGCGCGCTCTGGTTGAGAGCGCCTACGCAATTGTTTGAGAGCGGAGCTCTATGCCTTTACTGGTTTCATTTTCCTTTCGAACTAGATACATTGCATAAGTGCAAGAAAGTTGCGGAAGGAAAAAGTGCCACTTTTGTCTCGAGGACGACGCGTTGAGGAGAGCAATTTAGTTATAGCTGATTACGTATTCTAGATTGTATGAGCGGACAAAATAGCAGGAATGGAAGGAGGGAACTTGGCTGGAGGGACGCTTAGTTTACAATTGCGGTTTATTGGAATTTATTTCTGACACGAGAGCACAATCCAACCAATTGCAGTCAAAAGTTGAGCGTCTGAACTGTCTAATTATTCTCTTCCACTTCTGCGTTTTTTCCGAGTCATACAATCAACAATGCGTTGCTCCATCTGGCCCAATTAAATCATCATATCAAAATCATTAGTTTATTATTATTTACCCTAGTGCAAACATGAGCTTTGTAAGTGTGCCCACCGCTTGTTTTATGTATCAGGTGACATAAAAACTGCCAAACTTGCATCAAAACTGCCACAAACTAACGACACTTAGCGTCCGTCGCGGCCTACGAAAACCGAAGTCGATGCATTTAACCGTCACCTTATCTAATTCTTATACCCTTTGTTTTTATGTGAATTTTGCCGAATCTTTTTCATCGAGTGGGTTTAACATTGTCTTATTCGTCTATAATAGGTGCGTCTAAGTATAGTTTTTTTCTCGCCATAAAAAAAAATTGGAAATCGCTTTCCAGTATTATTCAATGCTCCCTTTTAGATGATTTTTCGGTGGCACTAGAACGATAATTTTTGTTTGAATATATTCTGTCCCTGTGTCGCATGTGTTTTGCTGATCACACTGTACAACTATGGATGATTGATTGATTGATATGTGGGGTTTAACGTCCCAAAACCACTGTATGATTATGAGAGACGCCGTAGTGGAGGGCTCCGGAAATTTAGACCACCTGGGGTTCTTTAACGTGCACCCAAATCTGAGCACACGGGCCTACAACATTTCCGCCTCCATCGGAAATGCAGCCGCCACAGCCGGGATTCGAACCCGCGCCCTGCGGGTCAGCAGCCGAGTACCTTAGCCACTAGACCACCGCGGCGGGGCACAACTATGGATGCAGTATGTATAAATAAAATAAAATAATTCTCCAGTACCTTACTCCACCATTTTTTTTTTTGCAAAGGAAATGGTAAAGCCTACACTTGGTGACATCACCGCATGAGAGATTAAGCACGGACTGGTGTTCTAGGCGATGATGCATCGTAACATGCTCACTATCGTTCTTATGTACCGTGCAGCCTCCCTTGCATTTGTATATACTGCATGCGTTCGCTTACATACAGCATACTCCCAAACCTCCGCTTGGGTGAATATATCTGTCTTCGTATTTTTACAATAATAGAGCCTCCTCCTTCACTGCTCCATGAACATCGTAAACAAGGAAGGGATTATCTAACCAACAACGAAATTGTATGTCGAGTTTCTGTCAATGTATTTCTTTGTTTTCACTCCTGTATGGGCCCGATAAGGGCCTGCAGTATCTGCAAATAAAAAAAATGCCCTAAAGAAGACTTGTGCTCGTTAGATGTGTATTGTTTGTTTGCTTGTTTTCCGTTGTTTTTTTACATTTCAGCTGTACGGTGTGCACGTGCCACAAAGTTGTAAACAAAGCACACGTGTTTGCCTGTTTTAGTTTAGCGGGGTATGGTGGGTGCCACGTCATGCCATGCTGTTTTACGACGCGGGTCCCACGGTTTGCACAGGGGTCTATCGTATGCGCCAAATCAGAACTATAAAGTCGGCTACCAAATGGTCATTGGGGCAGTAAGCGCATCGGGGCAGTAATCCACCGTATACGTGCCTGGCGAAAGGTGGCGGTGGTCGGGAGTTGCGTGAAAACCGCGTCCAGCAGGATCTCGGACTAAAGAACGACTAATCAGCTAAACTACAGTTTTCTTGCACGACTCATAACGACGGGTGTATATGAGTCCACCTATATATGTATGAGTAGTTACCAGTGCTAAGCTGCTCACCCGAAAGTCGGGGGGTTCGAATCGCAGCGAAACCTCGTCCCTTCAGTGTGGCACACTGCGCCTGACAACGACTTTGGTCTTTCCCATTTGTAATTTATACTTTTAGTAAGTCTTGTACTGTGGGCTCCTCTGACCCCGACCGTGATCTTATGTTTTGACAAGACTGTTGGCCTAGTAGTGACTTGCTTAGTTCCATATTGTGTTCCTTAGCCACACAGAGCAAAGGAACACAACGCCACCCATCCTTGCCGTTATGTATTTCCTTGCTATGCGTATGTGCTATTTCGCGGCTGAAATATGTCATTAAATATGAACTCGCTCGCACCTCCACGATATGCTTTACTTTTCGCGACAATGCGCTCGCAGCAGGAAAGTCGCCGTCGACGCCGAACGCGCATCCTCCCAAGCAAAGCTCAAGACTACACCGACATCAGATGACACGGTTTACGGCGCGGGGCGGATTTCCGTGCAAGAAAGGCAGCGGCGTTTTTGGGCGGGCGAAAATAATCCAGGCGTCGAACACGAACGCCGGGAAAAGACGTCGATCGCCGTGGCGGCGGTCCTGCACGCGCCGTCATAAATTGGGATTGCTTCTGCTGCCTTTTGCCGAAGCTCCTCGCCGCACGACGCACCGCATAACACCCGAGTCGCGCGGGAAAAGCCCCAGCGCGGTCAGGGAGGGCTCCGGCGGGAGGATTATCCCGTTCTCTATCGTTGTAGGGATGCGGGAAAAGAACGAGGGAGTGAGGGAGTCGATCCCGCATTATATAAAATGGAAAGAGAGAAGGTATCGGCAGTAGCAGCAGCTTTAGGGGCGCCTGGGGACCGCGACGACGGACGCGCGTCCCTCTTGAGCCGCGGCGCTGAATGCAAAACGGCCGCCATTACATTAAGGGGACGTCCCCTCCCCTCTAAACCTCCTCCCCTCCTTCTGCTACCCGCAGAACCAGCAGTAATAAAAGACGACGGCGTCGTCGGCAAGCCGCCTACGCGCGCCTCCCATTGGAACCAGGCGCCGATAAAGAGGGAGCAGCGGGAGAAGATTAGTGGGGCAGGGATGGTCTCGTTCTCGGGCCCGAGACAAAAAGAGCAGAGTAAAACAAACAAACAGCCGGCACGTACGCAGTAACTCCTTGGCTCGGCCAGGGTATCGGTGAAATTGGGCTTCAAACCGAACGTTACGTGTGTGGCGGCGACTCGTGAGGGGGTGGTCGCGCGGGCCAACGCATTTCGAACGCCATTGAGGGGGAAGGCGAAGAAGTAAAACTAGGGGAGAGGGGGGATGAAGGATACATAAGGGAGGCAGAAGCCGATCGTATAAACTCGCGACGAGAACCGTTTGCTGCGCCTGACAACGGGCTATCACGGGGTTGTAAGTACCCTTGTAAATTTCAAGCCAGTGACTCACGGAGGCGACCCAGCTGAAGTCCGCCTTCAAAGGCACTTCAGGTCGTGCAGTTCGGGAACGAAGGTTTCCTGTGTTCTTTATGGCGTGCGCCTCGTTGTTTAGATTTTAGCCTACGGCGTACGTAGGAGATCGCCTTATTGGCAGCGTATACAACGTGGGCTATAAGCTCGGGTCGTTAAAATTACCAAGACGTCTACTGCACGTCTTAGAGAGAGACGTCTTCTCTTACACTGGTAGTGAACACGTAACGAGCGTTTGCGCAGCTCGTTATGCAGCAAAGTATCCGTCGGTTGTAGCCAGATTACCGAAGCTACAAGTAGCCTTGTACGCTAATGGTAGCTGAGAGGGATGCCGTTTATTTCCCACTGCGATGTTATCGTCGTTGGATTTAGTGAGCGGCCTGAATGAAATGCCTCGGTCTCCGGGGGATGTGATCTACGACTGTTCGGTCGCAGTTGCAAAACCCTAGCTCTAGAGAACCGCGACACCTTATAAGCGCCAGCTGTGCTCATTGTCTAACACGAAATAACTGAATGAAAAATTCAACAAGCTCCAGTAGAACTCGATGTTGGGCTAGTTTGTGCATGTCTGGATTGCATAGTCAACTTCGCGCCGAATTCACAACCACACAGAAAAAGAAAAACACATCGCACCACTCCGCGGTGATTACCACGTGGGCGCTCTTCCGAAATTTCAAAGCGGCTATGGAAAATTTGTAGGATTGGCTTTAATTCGCCCATTTGACTTGACCGGCTAGTACCACTGGTTTTAAAAAGTTATTTGTGTTCATTTCCATAATTACTGCTGTAATTATTGTTTAAATCCATTTGAAGATGACTCCTGCCACACGAGGCTAACGACGCAAGTATCACACAGACACCTTCTTTCTGTTTTTTCAAAGAATATTGGCCACATTTCTCGAAACACCCTTTATAACCGTAAACATGACTATGGGCGTGTAGTGTTGTTAGCCTATTCCAGCAGGTTCTTTTGTGCTGGTTGCTTAAAACTGGGACAGCTTATAGATCTCCCATAGTAGTGGACGTCATACCATATATCGCCGTACATTTGTTCTAAACACCATACCCTTGTTACACAAGCAGCCTAAACTGCGGTTACACGTATAACCACGGTTACGTGTTACCGTGGTTCGCTTATGATACGCGGTACGCGAAACCGCGGCTATGCTGCTAACCGCGTTTGTAGGAAACTGAGCTTGCCAACCTCGGTTTTGCGGTTAACTGAGGAAATGGTGGCGTCCGCGGTAGATGGGTGCATGTAGGGGAGTGTGGGCACGTTAGCCGCTTGAACCGAGGGCGCTTCTGCGCTGGGTAACGTCGGCGAGCCCTGCTTGGCGCTAACCGCTATTCCGTGGTTAACCGTAGTTTGCCGTAACCCCGGTTAACGTGCCAATATAGCAAGAACATAAGCATTCCGTGAATTCAGGTCCTGCTCCGAGAAAGCAGTAAGCGACACCATTCATTGTTCAACAACGTAGAAACTTTTAGAGTGTATGCAGATTAAATTACGAACGATTTGGAGTGTTATATCCGCTCTGCCATGAGAGACCCATTTGCTGCTCCTTCACACTACAAAAACATGGTGGTGAATTTGTGCTTAGAAAAAGTTTTTCACGATTCAGGGTACTTGGTACTCTACTATGAGAGAGCATAGAGCCGTCCCGTGGGAATATTTGGCACGTCAAGCTAGTTTAAGAGAATTTTATTTCCAGATATGTCTTACATAGCTTATGTGCACACAGAAAGATGGACAATGATGATCATGTGTATGTACAATGCAAGCTGTTACATACAGAGAAAATAACTTATTTGTGTATGCAGGGATGCAGGGATATACACTGCAAAAATTGTACAGCAAGGACAGGACATTCATGTTTTAGAAAAAGGAGTTAACGATTTAGAGTACTTGGTACTCTACTATGGGAGAGCTTAAAGCCGTCTC
The DNA here is from genome assembly GCA_013436015.1 of Rhipicephalus annulatus. NCBI lineage: Eukaryota > Metazoa > Arthropoda > Arachnida > Ixodida > Ixodidae > Rhipicephalus > Rhipicephalus annulatus. Next base: position 128,070 of record WOVY01003134.1, read on the forward strand.
TAGGGCCTACTATTCCATTACACGACTGTATATTTCTTAAAAAGTGGTTGACGATTTAGAGCACTAGATATTCTACTATAGGAAAGTCATAGCTATGCACCGATGGTGCAGTGTTATCAGTGGAGGGGGGGGGGGAGGTAGAAAAAATGCTTAACGATTTCGAGTACTTAGCACTCGCCTATGGGAGAGCCTAAAGCCGTCCCTGATGACTTCGATTTCGTCTACTCCACTGACGTGGCTGGTGGGTCGATGGATCAAGCTGGTTTAAGAGAATTTTATTTCCGGATATATCTTACATAGCTTATGTGCACACAGAAAAATGGACAATGGTGATCAATGCGTATATCCAGCGAAAAGAACTTATTAGGGGGGGGGGGGATTAGAAAAAAGTGGGTAACGATTTAGAGTACAGGGGGGTACTCTACTATGGGAGAGCTTAAAGCCGTCCCCGAAAATTCACAGTAGAGAAGAACCAAAGAAACGGCGCTGCAACGATCCAAATGAACTGCTGGTCAATCAAGCCAGGTGCACAGGGGTGCACCTAGAATTGGTCATCTTGAAAAGCGCCCGTAGTCAATCTGGTTACACTGAAGTTTTTGACGACCAATATGTATCACTCTAATCGTAACCTACACAATAAAAAAACACTGACTAAAGTTGTATCAATCTTAGAGCTTATCCTTTAAGCAAACGACTAGAAGATAACGAGAATGCTCGGAATGACGCTGCTTGAACGTCTCCTGCGAATTGCTTACGGAGGATGGAGCGTGTTCGGCCGAAAGAACGACCGATGAAGGCGATGAAACACTGAGAGCTTTCCTACAATGTTTCAAGGTGATTGCCTTTATTGCTGTCTAATACTCGCGGTGGCCGATGTCAGTCTGGTCCCCTGGCACGGTACTAGCAGTACCGCCTCCGCCTCACGCGAGTGGCTAACTAAACCTTATGAGCGCAATAATATTAATAATAATAATAATAATAAATTGTAAGTAATTACGTCTCTAAACCCCATGCGAGAGACTCCGTAGTGGAGGGCTCTGGAAATCGACTATATGATGTTCTTTAACGTCGCCGCCATCGCATGGTACACGGGCCTCGACCATTTTGCTACTATCGGAATGCCACCGCTGCTGCGCCCGGGTGCGAACCCGGGAACTTTTTGGACCAGCAGCCGAGAATTGTGGCTACTGCAGCGCCGAGACTGGCGGCTTTATGAGCGCTGGAACCCGGATGCACAATATGCGAAGCGCGGGAATACGAACGCATGTGAAACGGAGGCAGATCAACCTCACTGCGATTCGCGGTAAAAATTGAAAAAAAAAAACGGCAGCATATCCACGGAGTGAATGATGGAGAGTGCGGCGAAGCGTCCGCCCATCCATTCGTTCTTGCTTGCGTCTGTCCACGCGTCCATCTTTGTGGCCGTCTGTGCGTCCATCCGCCCGTCCGTGCGTGCGTCTGTTCGTCCGTTCGCACGTCCATCTGTGCGTCCGTCCCTGCGTTCGTCCATGCATCCGCCCCTGCGTCCGTTCACGCGTCCATCCGTCCATGCAGCCATCCATGCGTCCGTTCATGCATCTGTCTGTGCGTCCGTTCGTACATCTATTCAACACTCCAAGTACCACCATCTCGCATCTTTTCATCATATATTCCCCATATAGAAGCACCGCCATCCAGCGGACATTCCAAGGACTAAACGATAGGTGGCACACGCACAGTTTCTTACGGCTTGCGCTTCGTGTCTACTTCCCACCTTTAACCACCTCGAGTTCATGGTATATACTAGTTCACTGTATTCATGGCACTACGGCCCAACGCTCGCTAAACCTTTCTAAAACCAAGGAGGTTACGCCCAGCGAGTATAACGTAGCAACTCTTTCTTGTCAGATAGTGCTCAATGTATATGCCAATGGATGCTAATGGGGAATAAGAGACAGGAGAATTCGGCGTTTAGTTAACACGCACGCTGCGAATTTTTCATTGTTCAACAACGCACAGGCGAAATCTCCCACCGCCACCACCTCGCAGGTCAAAACGCAAGACTAGTTACATACTACAACTACGACTAGAACTACTACGAGGGACGAACCGGTGCCACTTTAAGGAACTTCGCCCCTAAAAAACAGAGAGAACTAAATCACGTTTCGTTTGTGTGTCATTCCGTTCGTGTACCAAAAGGCCTTCGCTGCTACATTAGTGATCTACGCGAGCACTCGGAGTCTCGGACGCGCCCAAGGAGGTTAAAGGAAAGTTAGGAGGAACGTGAAACTATAGGGAGCGGCGAAGCACGCGGTGTGTACCAGTGTTTCCCACGGCAAAATTTTCACTCTTGAGTGCTATATACTCGCAAACGGTTCAGAAAAACATCATCACTATCCCGATATGTTTCAAAAGGTGACGTTTGAGATAGATGACAGTACCGTAAGAGATGGAGGTTTGTGTCTCGAAGGAAAAGCAATGTGGGTTAAGCCCTGCATCTTGTAATTTCAAAGTTACCATTGTTAAATTCCGACAACCACGATTCAGCAAAATGTGCGCATCCTTACCTACCCCCCGTTGTGTTCTTTTCTTTTATTTGTGAAACACGCATTCCCTCTTCACTCACACAATTCGTCACAGCCCCTCTCCCTCTCTCCCACACGCACGTATTCAACGTTCCTTTCTCCCCTTCTTTTGTTAGGAAGGAGGAGAGGGTACAAAGCGTAGACACGCCAGCGCTAAATAAATCAGGTCTGTTCTAGCCTTGAGGAAGTCCACTTGCCGCCCCGCCGCAGTGGTCCAATGGCTAAGGTACTCGGCTGCTGACCCGCTGGTCGCGGGATCAAATCCCGGCTGCGGTGGCTGCATTTCTGATGGAGGCGTAAATGTTGTAGGACCGTGTGCTTCGATTTGGGTGCACGTTAAAGAACCCGAGGTGGTCGAAATTTCCGGAGCGCTTCACTACAGCATCTCTCATAATCATGTGTTGATTTTGGGACGTTAAACCCCACATATCAATCAAGTCCGCTTGCTGAAACGTCAGCTCGACGCAACCCCTGTGTATGGTGTTTTTTTCATTGCAAGCTTCCCTCTTCCTTTCCTGCAATTTTATTTTTCGTTATGCTTTGTTTTAGATAAGAAACTTGGGTGCCTTGGTAAGTTTCTCGGAAATTCTGACCCGCCTGCTAAGCCAAACGTAATCTTTTAGGCATGCAGTAACGATGAACATTTAACTCGTGTTATGCATAGTATACGCGGGTGGAGAATCTTGGGATTTAGGGCATAATTGTGGCGCCTACCCGTTTGTGATGGACCATGATGACGACAGAACACACCAACAAGCCCAGTTTGCTTTGACCCTGAACGACATGCGACTCAGCTTCTCAATCAAAACAATGAACGGGCTCTCTCACTGCGTGTTCCACGCTGTCTAGCACGCGCGAGGCTGCAGAATATCCCACCACACATCTTCAAAAGAACTACTCTTTCTGAGCGCTCGTTAATCATTGGGGTGTGTTCGTTTTGTTGACGTTATGTGCCCATCTCATTACGTTTCTTATCCATTACAGCTTCCAACGAAAATTCGACGAGGCGACGCTACTGCTCTGTGCAGACTATGGTTGGGAGTCGCATTTACCTGTGCGTACGCGTTCCGCATAGGTATGGCCGACACCACCGACTGTGCACACTGCGGAGATGAAGAAACAATTCGACACATCCTGTGTGACTGGCCGAAATACAACCTGGAAAGACAACACCTTTCTAATAAACTAAGCAGGTTATATTGACCCGTGTCTGCGTGTGAACGACAACGATGATGTGGGGATTTAGCAGACACCAAGTAGTGGGCCTCTGGCTTGACTCAACAACAAAGAAGATCTTGTGGCTCAGCTGTTGAGAACACGCTGCTTTTGCTGCCTCAAGGCGTACTTGTACTTTGTTCGCGTTGTACTGCGACACTGGTGGAGGTGCTGGCCCGCGACCCCGCTTGATGCTCCACACTCCCACGGGGAGCCGTTCATCCAGCCCAGAAGCTCTTGTCGACACTCCCGTGCATCGCTTCAGTCGTCGCTTGCGAGGCCTCCTTCCAGAGTTCACCCTCTCACAGGAACACTCTACGAGGCAGGGCTCACATCTACCAATGGCCACCGCCAGCCCACAACAGTTACTACGAGACAGTAGTTTGCCGACCCCATCTCAGGTAACCCTTTTTTCACCGCTGGTGCCTGATCGCTTTGGTGGTGGAGCACATGAAGACGTCGAAGAATGGCTTGATCACTATGAACGTGTCGCCAACACCAACCAGTGGTCTCTTGAACAAAGGCTTTCCCGCGCCTATTTCTATCTCGACGACAGTGCTCGTACTTGGTACGAGAACAGAGAAGGCAGTTTGTCAACATGGAGTGACATTAAAAGAGCGATGATTGACACATTTGCCGATGTCGACCGGCGCGAACGTGCGCAGCATTTACTCGAGCTACGCGTTCAGAAACCCAATGAAACGGTCGCAATGTTCACAGAGGACATGGTCCGTCTCTTCCGTAAAGCTGACCCGCACATGACCGACGACACAAAGCTGCGCTACCTCATGCGCGGCGTTAAAGAGCAATTGTTCGCTGGACTTTTGCGGAACCCGCCAAGCACCGTGACAGACTTCATCAAAGAAGCAACAGCTATCGAAAGGGCGCTTCACCTGCGATGCCGACAATACGATCGCTTGTCCAGCAACGCCCACATGCAAGTCGCCGCTACGACATCTGACAATCAAAGCTCGTTGCGCGACTTAATACGAGAGATTGTTCGCGAAGAGCTGCTGAAGCTGCGGACTCTGGTCACGGAACCACCCACGGCGTCTGTCGCTGAAGTCGTCCGCGAAGAAATACGCCAAGCGTTTTCGGCAGCTGATTCTACTCACGATCAGCGACCTATGAGCTACGCAGCCGCGCTTCGCCGCCCGCCGCCCATTCCGCCGTCGTACCGCCAGCCATCGACAGCCGTTCCTTGGTCGCCACCGCAAGAACAGACACCGCGGCGCCCTTCCGTCGTGCCACCGTATAAAATGCTGCCGTACGAAGAGCCGTCTCCCAACGAGACACGGCATTTACAACATTATGAGCCGTTGAGACGTCCACAGCTTCGTAAAACAGACGTATGGCGCACCGTGGATAGACGTCCGCTTTGTTTTACTTGCGGAGGTGTCGGCCACATTTCTCGTCATTGCTGGCACCGCGCCGACACGTTTCGACCTCTTCGGCAATGGTCTGACGATCGACGCCCCAACGACGACTACCCACCACGCCGGGACGCTGATTCTCAACGACCTTCCTTGTCTCGGTTCCATTTTGACAACCGCCGAGCCAACAATGACGACGGTGAGCCTAATTACCAGCCAGGTTTGGGACGTCGACCACGTTCTCCGTCTCCGGCATATTCGCCTTCGTCGCGCCACCGCACTACAGCCGACGCCAGCGGAAGGAGGTCACCAAGTCCACGCCGGGGAAACTGAAGGCGGCGACCTCCGGGGGTGAGGTTGCAGGCCGCCAAGGCGACGAAAAAAGGCCCCCGTTACTCTTACCACAGGACGCCGTAAAGCCGACTAGTTGTAACGTTGACGAAACTGTGACCACAGATCTTACCGTTTTTGTAGACGGACAGCAAGTAACAGCTTTAGTTGACACCGGTGCCGACTTCTCTATCATAAGTGAAAACCTTGCCGTGCGCCTAAAAAAAGTGAAGACTACATGGACGGGACCTCACCTGAGGACAGCAGGCGGCCAGCTGTTGATGCCTGTCGGAAGGTGTACAGCGAGACTGGGCATCGGCAGCTCTTCTTTCGTGGCGACGTTTGTCATCCTCACCTCATGTTGCAAGGACCTGATCATAGGGATGGACTTCTTAAGAGAATATGGTGCCATCATCAACATCCCGGACCGTTCAATTACGTTCCGCAACAGCCCTGGTTTGGTTGACTGTTCAGACACAATACGTAACACTTTACGTATAATTGATGATGATGTGGTCGTCCCGCCACGGTCATGCACTCTTGTTTCGGTGGAAGGGCACGAACCGTTTGATGGCGAAGGCATTGCCGACCAAATTGGCTCGCTGCTATTTAGCCATGGCATTTCGGTCGCACGAGGTATCGTCCGTCTCACTGGTGGGCGCACGAATTTACTTTTGACCAACTTCAGTACTGAGCGCCGGCACCTTCCGAAGGGCACAGCTATCGCTTCTTACGACAATATCGTAGACATGCGAAGCAGTTTATGTTTATCGGTATTAGATGAAGCGCCTAATCAAGAACCAGAACCCGTTCTCGATGTTAGCCCCACTCTGTCAGAGGATGAGCGACAGAGACTTCTTCAGCTGCTAGCCGAATTCCGCGACTGCTTTTCAACGACATCACGAGTTGGTCGAACACCTTTGACAAAGCACCGAATAATCACCGAGGACACGGTGAGACCTATTCACCAGAACCCTTATCGTGTAGCTTTAAAGGAACGCGAAGCCATACAACAACAAGTCGCGAAAATGCTCGAAGATGATGTAATTCAACCGTCACAGAGCCCCTGGGCATCGCCTGTGGTGCTAGTAAAGAAAAAGGACGGCACGCTGCGTTTTTGCGTGGACTACAGGAAGCTGAATCGGGTGACCAAAAAAGATGTGTACCCGCTCCCACGTATTGATGACTCTCTTGACAGACTTCGGCACGCTCGCTACTTTTCTTCCATGGACTTGAGGAGTGGATACTGGCAGATCGAGGTAGACCCAAGAGACCGAGAGAAAACCGCTTTTGTGACGCCAGATGGTTTATACGAGTTTAAAGTCTTGCCTTTCGGTTTGTGCTCCGCGCACGCGACATTTCAAAGGCTTATGGACACGGTACTTTCGGGATTGAAGTGGAAGACGTGCCTAGTCTATCTGGACGACGTTGTAGTATTTTCAACGACTTTTGACGAGCATCTGCAAAGGCTGGAAGTGGTGTTACGTGCCATACGGTCTGGGGGCCTAACATTGAAACCGGAAAAGTGTCATTTCTGTTTCCACGAACTTCAGTTTCTCGGTCACGTCGTCAGTAACGCAGGCATCCGACCCGATCCTGGAAAAATTGCCGCTGTCGCACGGTTCCCAGTACCCTCCAATAAGAAGGCTGTCAGACGCTTCCTGGGCCTTTGTGCCTATTATCGCCGATTTATCGCAGACTTTGCCCGCATCGCGTCGCCACTAACTCGTCTCACAAGAGACGACGTTGCCTTTGAGTGGAACGAAGAACAGGAGGCTGCCTTTAATGACCTGCGTCAACGTCTTCAAACGCCCCCAGTGCTTGCCCACTTCGATGAAGAAGCCCCGACGATGCTTCACACAGACGCGAGCAATGTTGGTCTGGGAGCTGTGCTTGTGCAGCAGCAAGAAGGCACAGAGAGGGTAATCGCTTACGCAAGCAGAACATTAACACGTGCTGAGGCCAATTACTCTACAACTGAGAAGGAATGTCTCGCCGTGGTATGGGCGGTTTTAAAATTTCGCCCGTATTTATATGGCCGTCCCTTCAAAGTAATTAGCGACCACCACTCATTGTGCTGGTTAACAAGTCTAAAAGACCCTACCGGGCGATTAGCCCGTTGGAGTCTCAGGCTGCAAGAATTCGATATTGTAGTCGTACACAAGTCAGGCAAGCGACATATGGACGCCGACTGTCTGTCCCGTTCACCCATTGAGTCGGCAACCCTACCTGAAGAGGAGGAAATGGCATTTCTCGGTGTCCTCGACACGAGCGCCATTGCGCAGCAACAACGTGACGACGCTGAGTTGCTTGGCCTAATTAACTACTTGGATGGCAGATCTCAGAAGGCGCCAAGAGTTTTCACAAGAGTGTTGTCATCATTTTGTTTACGGGACGGAGTACTCTACAAAAGAAACTTTTCGCCGACGGGATCTGCATATCTGCTCGTCATCCCAGCAGCCCTTCGTACCGAAGTACTCCAAGCATGCCACAACGAGGTGAGCTCTGGCCATTTGGGTTACACGAGAACGTTGGCCAGAATACAGCAAAAGTATTACTGGCCGAGACTAACCACAGCCGTGAAGCACCACGTCCGTGCCTGTCTCGACTGCCAGCGACGCAAGTCACCACCGACTAAACCAGCTGGCCTCCTGCAACCCGTACAGGTCCCAACAGCTCCATTCTATCAGATCGGCATGGACATTTTGGGCCCACTGCCTACTTCTACAGCAGGGAACCGCTGGGTTATCGTCGCGACGGATTATCTGACCCGTTATGCCGAGACAAAGGCTATCCAGAGAGGTACAGCAGCAGAGGTGGCAACATTTTTCATCGAGAACATTGTACTGAGGCATGGTGCACCATCCGTCGTGATCACAGACAGAGGAGCCGCATTTATGGCAGCTCTTTTGGATCACGTCCTCATGCTGAGTGGAACAGCGCATCGTAAGACCACCGCCTACCACCCACAAACGAACGGGCTGACAGAGCGTCTAAACAAAACCATTGAAGACATGCTTTCGATGTACGTAGACGTTGAACACAAAAATTGGGATGAAATCTTGCCCTACATAACGTTTGCGTACAATACGGCAAAACAAGAAACGACGCGCCTGACCCCGTTCAGCCTCGTTCATGGACGAGAAGTACGAACTATGTTAGATGCGATGCTACCGCACGAAGGTGACGGCATCGACCCATACGCCAACACGTTTACGGAACGCGCGGAGGAAGCTAGGCAACTTGCACGTTTACGGATCCGCCAACAACAAGAGTACGATGCAGGCCGCTACAATGCTCACCGCAGAACAGTCGTCTACCAAACTGGCGACAAAGTATGGGTTTGGACACCCGTACGGAAACGAGGACTTTCCGAAAAGCTTTTAAGAAGATACTTTGGGCCTTACCGAGTGCTGCGACAACTGAGTGAGGTTACTTACGAAGTTGTTCCCGACAGTTCGTGTAGTACCAATCGTCGCCAGCACCATCCAGAACTCGTTCACGTAGTGCGCATGAAGCCTTACGTCAGCGAGTGATTGCGTGAGACTTTTCTTTAAAAAAAACTGCATTATTGACTTCGCATCGGGTCGATGCTCTTTGAGAGGGAGGCAAATGACCCGTGTCTGCGTGTGAACGACAACGATGATGTGGGGATTTAGCAGACACCAAGTAGTGGGCCTCTGGCTTGACTCAACAACAAAGAAGATCTTGTGGCTCAGCTGTTAAGAACACGCTGCTTTTGCTGCCTCAAGGCGTACTTGTACTTTGTTCGCGTTGTACTGCGACAATATGACCAGCCGCTGTCAGAAGAAAGTATACTGCGCCATCGTCATGACTTATCGACAGAAGAAAGCCGTTCAAGCGCTACTGGGCTTCTTACGAACTACTGGCCTGTCGGAACGCCTCTGAGTGGACTGATTTTGTGTGTGCGTGTGTGTCGGTGTTTTTCTCTTATTTATTTTTAACTCTCCCTTTCTCTTTCAACCCCCTATTCCCCAACCCCAGTGTAGGGTAGCATACCGGATACTAGCATCTGGTTAACCTCCCTGCCTCCCTTTCTTCTCGTTTCTCTCTCTCTCTCTCTCTTCACCTGGTGTTCAATATGTGTCATTCATTACATAAACATTACTTATGCGTCACCTATTTCATCTGGCATTAGTTATGTGTCACCCATTTAATGTGGTATTATTTATGTGTCAGCCACATCATCTGCTATTGTAGTGTCAAAGCGCTGGTGAAAACCGTACAAGCCTCATCAAATGAGAAATGTGACCGTAGACGCCCAGCCAAGCAGCGCAAAAAAAGTTCATGTCATGACGTCATCATTCGATAAAAGGTGGAACGATCGTGGAGGCACGCTGATTGCAGAAAGCTTGCTGCAATGCTTCCGATATTGGAGGTAGTTCAAAACAATGCTAGTTTCGTTGCGGAAACTTTTTTTTTGTTTACTGGGGGGGGGGGGGATCAACAAGAACGTGTTTGCCTTGGAGTTATCTTGGGCATAAGAGACTCGGCCAGTTATTTTTGTTCCCCCTTTCCAATTGTAAGCAGTCTTATAGAGAAGTTCTCCAAGCCTCCTTCTCTCTGCCTCCTCCTTTACATAACCCCCATTCTCCTGAAATATCCCGATGTAGGTGTCCTTGCCTGAGAGACAGTTACTTTTTCACTTTTCAACACTCTTAAATTTTGCTATTAAAGAATCTCTCTTCTCGGTTAAACAAATTTTGGTACGCAGGGTAAGCGTTCACAAAACCCCTTGAAACCTGTGCTCGTGTTCGTGGAAAAACCTACGTGTTTGTACTAACTTGCCAGATCTAATAGCTCATTGCTTCGTTAACCTCACTGTTATGTTCGTCCTCCTTTGTCGGCCCTTCTCCCACCACTTTCAAATCCTAACCGACATTGCAATAAAATCTCGTCGCGAAAAATAGCTAACCCCCTTCGCTAGCAGCCGACACGCAGGCTCCTTCGACGTGGTCAACCTCCACCTCAAATAGCCACCTACATCTTCGACGCAAAAAAAAATAAAATAATTGAAATATAAATGCACGCGCCACTGCCCCACAAATTGTCTACTCCAACCTGACATCATAAACCACATCAAAAGTTCGAGCCTCAACCCCCACCCAAAAAAAAAAGATATGTTGGAGGAGCTTTTAGCTCGTGTAGCAGGGTGCTATCTGCTAGAAGACTTGCTGCACGAGCGGAGAACAGACGAGAGACTGAACAACGATCGCCGCGCATGCAAAATTGTCCCCACGTTGCCTGGTTAGCCAGGCGGCTATTCTTATTTTTTTTCGCATCTTCTACAGATACAACTCCCACACATCTGAAGCTCGTAAAATGCAGCCCAGGCTTGACTCATACGTTTTCCCAAGCCCCAGCTGGCTACCAATGCCAGAACAGGGCTCCACATAAGCACGAGAAAGAAAGAAAGAAAGAAAGAAACAAAGAAAGAAAGAAAGAAAGAAAGAAAGAAAGAGAGAAAGAAAGAAAGAAAGAAAGAAAGAAACAAACAAAGAAAGAAAGAAACAAGAAAGAAAGAAAGAAAGAAAGAAAGAAAGAAAGAAAGAAAGAAAGAAAGAAAGAAAGAAAGAAAGAAAGGAAGAGAAATGTTCACAGAGATGGCAGATCAAGTCCCATTGGGATTGGTGCAGCCACCAACTGGCTTTCTGTGGCTTCTACGTACCCATGGCTCCTGTTTCTCTTAGTTCCCTCCTCATTTCACCAACTCACAGCCTCCCCCCCCCCTTTTTTTTCCAATCCCACAACGCTGCATACCTATATCGCCCTGTCTCCCTTTGTTTCGCTTTTTCTTGTTCTCTCGTTCTCCTGTCACGGGGAACGAACCCCCGCTGCAGACGCGCACAGTGTTTTCGCATCGTTGTGCGGGCGGCAGCTCGCGTTGGTAGAGGGCTATCAGAGGCTTTCCTGTTTGATTAACTCTCGTGCTGATATAGTGATGGATTGGTTGTTTTATGGCTCTTCTCAAGTGCATAGTTCAACAGCATCGCGAGGATTGGTGAGGTTGCAAGGGGTTCCAAACTTCAGACGCTAACCCTCGGGACTTTCAAAATTTGCATGTAATTATATATACACGCACACGTACAAACGTATGCAAGAACATACATGAAGTACGGTCGACACACAAATGCTTGGCTACTTACGCTGATGTTTCACAGCATAAATGCTTCAAGCCTTTCAAGACGTGTGATCCGCTTTTTTTTATTTTTTTGTTTGTTTGCGCTAATGAAGTTACCACACATATGTCTTTCTACATATTACTACAACATAGCTCTCTATTACACTACGTTAATCTTTTACAGTGAAAGCTTATATGAGCTCACTAGAAGGGCTGATTTTGGCGCCGCAGCTGTCCACCGCCGCCATCGGTGTCCGTGACCACTTTCGCGTGAAATAAGAAAATCAACAAGAAAACTATTATTAAAACCCGAGAATCGACTATTATTCGAACCCGGGCCCTTTGTGTGGTAGCCCAGTGTTCTACCATTCAGCTACGCCGGTGCTTGGAACTTCGTTGCAAACTGACCATAGGCAGGCTTCGTGTAGCCCAAGGAATGGCGTTCATATGTGTATGAAGTGTTTTCGAACCGCAAAGGAAAACCCAGCCGTCACGCAATGCGAATTGCGTAAGAAGATGGTGGTCGACTGCTCCGACCCATTTCAGAAAGCTCGGGAATATTTCTTCACCGTCGTCAGCCACAGCATGAACAATTTGTAGCGGATACCACACTTCTCCGAAAAGAAGTCCCGCCATATCCATGAAGTGAATAATGATGAATGGGCGAAGCCCCGGAGGTAAACCTGGCAAACCATGAATCCTCCGTACATTTTGCTGACTCGATTTTATTACAACGCTTCCCCTAACGTACGTCGCCGCACTACATCGAACGATTGCCTTCCACCAATGACACGCGCCATATGTGACATCATTCCTGTTTTATAACATCTCGCATCTTTCATCATCAACTACAAGTACCGCCGTCTAGTTTATAACATCTTGCATCCTTTCATCATCAGCTACAAGTACCGCCAGTGAACAATGTAAGAACTAAACGAGAGGTGGCTACATACAGGGGACGGTACCGCCATCTAGTGAACACTGCAGGAACTAAACGAGATGTGGCTACATACAGGGGACGCACAGCCCACGCCTTAAGGAGCTTCGCCCCTAAAATGACGAATAATGGCGTATTGGGCGCTTTTCCACTACACAAAAAATTATGTTCATTCATGGTGGAGTGAGTACATGCAAATGCGCTTGTAGCAGTTACCCAAAGAATGTTTAAAGAAAGCTCAAGAAAGGCTCATCTTCCCGTTCTCGCTGTTGCTTTGCAGTGCATCGGGCGCAGGCCTGGCGGTTTCATTCTTCCCGTACGATATTTTTTCCCCTTTCCGGCTCTCCCCAAAAGCTCGCAATTTTCCGGCAGCGCTACGTGCGAGGTAGTTCATAGGGTTGTTCCCGCGGGCAGCGATTGCCCGAAACGATTGCCCACGCTTTGCGAGCCAGCGGAGGCAACGATCTTTGTAAAGAGTTTGCGTTTATGCACGCACGTATGCGTGTGTGATGCCGCCGATGCACTGCAATCGTCGCGCTGACCGGATTCCACGCATTCGAGCGGGCTTTATATTTCATTTTTTTTCTTCTAATGGACTCGAATGCGAACAGCAAACGACCGAGAACTGCACGTAAGCGAACAAGCGCGGGTGATTGTACGCGCACACCGGAGCGGAGTTGATGTGGTTTTCACATCTTTTTTAGGAGCTTGCTTCTTTTGCTCGCGGCTTTTCATGCGGCGGCTGCCGGCGTGTACACCAGTGTTGCCAGTGTGTGCACTTCTGCGGTCGCCACTCAAAGTTGTTTCTCTGGAGATTCCAACAATGCTCACTAGATGGCGCGCCGCCACCCAAGGCGTTGGTTTTCGATGGCCCTCGCACTCGCCTCCTCGAAGTGACTTTGAAAGAAAGGGAAGGGAAGAGTGTGGCGTCGAAACTTTTTCTCTTTCAGGAGGTCACCTCAGCAACGCCACACAGGGTTCAGAAGAATGGTAAGTTGAGCCAGTTGGTAATGATGCTTTTCTCTCCTTTCGTGTTTCTGTCTGTTTCTTTTTTTTGCAGTTACATTATGGCCACATAAAAGATAGGTACGGGGGGGGGGAGAGAAAGAAACGTGAAAGAGAGAGTAAATGAGGAGGGTGTCAGTGGTGGTTGGTCTGAAAACTACCATCATCGTAAACGGGCATGGGCCAGAAAAATTTGGCAAATCCCTCTACTCACTACTGATTCACTTGAAGTGAAGACGGCAGCAGTTAGCTCAATAAATGACTGCGAAGGCTTTGAGCCATCATCGCCGTCTTTGTCAAAAACAAAAATTATGGGTGGAGAACAGAGAACGATAAGGCTAAGATGGAACCTAACTTTCTACTATCTCGTTAACTATTGTACGTACGTAGTATGTGTTAAGTCATGTATTCTTGTTTGATTGCTAGTCACCTTACGATTTTGTAAACCTGATTTCTTTGTTAGTTTACTTTTTATTTTGTTTTCTCTTCCACTCCTGCTTGGGCCGACCATGTACTGCAGTATTGTGAAACAAATAAATGGTTAAATAAAAAAATAAATAAAACTCTACCTAGATTTAGCAATAAATAAGTATGAGCCCGATCAGCTTCGCAACGCATCGAACATTGCGTGGCTTAGTACAAGCTTCTGAAACATTTTTAATGGCTGATGGCATGATTTAGGGTAGCAAATCTATTAATGACATTCGCTGCTAAATTCATTACTGAAAAACATTCAATGTACTGGAATCAAAGTGGGGTTTAAGGAGCGACTTTCTTGAAATTCAACTGAAAATCAAGATGTACAGAGTAAAGTCGAGAAAAAAAACAGTAAAGATATGGTAGGATGCTACAACTATTGGGTAAACCATAGCCAAGAGGAAAAGCGCAAAACAACAGCAATTATTATAGAAAAAGTACCGTTTTTACGAACCCTATATACGGTACAGAAAGCCTATATACTAACCACACTTGCAACACTGGTTATCCTATTATAATGGGGTGAGTACGTAATACGAATAGCACAGTATAAAATAACATATATGTAATACTATGACTCCGCTCCTCACTCGATTACGTTCTTCGCACGCTACACTTATTACCCTCGCGAAGTTTAATTGTCAAAGTGTCGTAAATGCACGTATTTTGTTTCCCGGTCACCTACACCAAGTTTCTCAGTTTGTGACATATGAATGAATGAATAATAATAATTATTAATTATTGATAGAGTTGAATGTCCCCGAATTACGATATGAATAGGAGAGATGCAATAGTGAAGGGGTCCGAATATTTCAGCCACCTTGGGTTTCGAAGGTCCACCTACGCCCACACGGGCCTCCAGCCCCCGAGTTTTACGTTCACACGGGCCTCGAGCATTTTCCCCTATATCGAAAATGCGGCCGCCCCGGCCGGGATTCGATCCCGCGACCAGCGGGTCAGCCATCGACAAACACGTGATGAACGAGTGAATCTTTCGAGGTACTGATGTTGGGGGACAGATCATTTCTCGGTAGCGATGAACTGCTACATCGAGTTCTCTTCGTACAACAGAGCTTTCCAGACGACAAAGTAGTCGTTCTGTGGCAGGGTTCAAACCTAGGACCATCAACTTTTCAAGGCTACCATGAACTGCTTTGCCACCTTGCTGGCTGGCAATTTATTGCTTCTTGCAATTCAATGCCACGCACGCTTCAGGTTGTCGATAATTTCACCGTCATGCGGTATCCTGCTAGCCTGCTTGGTAGCTCCACTCAGTTGCGCGTGCGCGTCAGAATGACGTTGATCTCCGGTTCGAATTTCAAAACCGTGACGAATATTTCTGAGAATAAAAAAGTGGGAATCGTGCTTTTGCCTTTACATGTGTTTAGCTCAAAAGTATTAAACGATTTAGAGTACATGGTACTCTACTATGGGAGAGCAGAAAACCGTCCCAGAATTCGACGACCGGAAACCCTGAAGAGTGAGTAGGCACTACATAAGAGACACCGTAACTTTTTTTTAATGGTTATACGTCGCAAGAACGAATTCGGGCTCCTCATTTCTTCGTAATCATGATAATATCTCCGTTATTACGTCCCAAAACCAATCTACCATTACGAGGGACGCCGCAATAGAAAGCTCCGGAAATTCCGACTATCTGCCCCTATTTATTCCAAACTCAGAGGCTTTATTTTTCTTGAATTACACCAATAAATATATACAAAAGCTAAAGGTATAGCAATACCTGAAAATGGACTTCTGTACCGGTTTTACGATAAGAGTAAACATCAAATATATAGAAAATTGTTTGCAGTACACAAAATGTAGAATCTGAAAGACAAACAAAAACACACAAGTTTACATTTCACAATACCTAGTGACTAAACTAGAAAAAAAAATCTTTTACACAGAAGTAAAAAAAAGCCTAATGTGCCCAGACATTGCAGTACACGGGGCCTTAGGCATTCCGCGTCCATCGCAATGTGACCGCCGCTGCCGGGATCAAACCCACGACCTTTGAACTAGCAGCCGGAAACCGTATCCACTACACTGCCTTGGTGGACCCATTTCCCTCCAGCCCAAGTTAGAGTTACACCAAAAATCGTCGTACAGCCGCTATATCACGCAGAGTATACGTATAACCTCCCGTGTTACCAAAAAAAAAAAAAAAGCGAGCGTGCCCAGGCACACGTTGCGAGAATCGGGCATGGCGTGCGGTTCGAAACCACAGCGGTTTTTTTCGGCACGTGCACTCGGCATGCGGCCTCGGCAATAATCGGAATGCCGCGTAACAGCGCGCATCTTTTTCGTTCGCTTCACATTTTTTTTAAACGTTGTTACGTTTGCTCTTCTTTTACGTGGACTCGCGCTCCGATGACGTTCCCTTCATGCTTCACAAAGTGTAGCCTCCGTTGTATACTTGCACTCGTTCCCACCTTATCTCCCACTATTATCGATGTCTGGCTCTTCTCGGAGCAGCCGTGTTTTGCGCCGACGTTGCGATTATAGCATGGCGTTCTTTTAAGTGCAGCGCAGTGCGTGCGAAGCTGCGAATAAATTGCTCTTGTCAGTCGTGATAGCGCCGTGACCATGTTTCTTTTCGAAGACGACGGTCTTTCTTAGTATACTTGAACACATCGTTTTCGTCCGTCTGTCTGTTCCTCTGTCAAACAAATCAGCCACCCGCCCAAAGACCTTTCTGAACACCTACCTATACAATTGGTGGCTGCGTTCATACTTGTGAACATTGTCGACCAAAAAGCAAATATTACGCATATCTTAGGCGCAACATTGATACGTCTGTATTAGGTGGCGTGTTCCTTTACTACAATATACACAAGCACGCAATTTTAAAGACCCTAGTGTTTTTAGCCTGCGCTGATAATGCGACGCTATGAACGAAAGAACGCCGGCAGAAGACTATCGTTTCCCGACGATATTTGGAGCGAGGCACGCAAATTTGTGCTCATTTTTTAAACAGGTTTGTTGAAAGGCAAATAAACACAGCTGTTAGTTGGCTCTAGTCTATGTTTCATGTGACTCCTGTCTTTGTCTAAGTCGCACTACATTTGTCTGATTAAATCAATAAGTACTTTAAGAAGTCCCACGTGATACTATTTTGCAGATGCATCTTCGATATAACCTATCAGTCACCGTGAAGTGCACTTTAGTGTCTGTTTCTCACATCAGGAACACGAATTTGGGTAAAATACTTAAACGTCATCAATTCTTTTTTTGTTGTTTAAGCTTTGACGAATGTTCATTTATTCGCAATAAATGTATGCCACTCACCAGACGGTGGTCCGTCAAGCCATGGACTATAATACTTTTGTGAGTATCTCGGCCCAGTATAGACGACCTGCTGCCATAACAAATGCAGCTACATACCTCTTTCATAAAATATATCTGTTCTCTCGGCGTCCTCAGGAACTAGAGCACAATGGTTTATATAGTTGGTATGGGTGAATTGTGAATAAGAAATGGTGGAATAGGATGCAATACACAGGGCGTCCACATCTTCTACTCTTTTCTGCCGGAGCCTTGCCCAGACACCGAGCAAACGCCAGAAAGGTATTCATTAACAAATACTGTAACACGTTTATTATTATCCACAAAAGAGTCCACTAATAAATACTTTACGAAATTGCCACAACCCGTCGAGATTCTCTCTCTGTACAACGGTCACAACGATCTACGATGCGTGCTCTGTTTGTTCTGCTTCAACACATTATAAAAATTTCAGCAGTGCCATATATGGCTGCGTT
This sequence comes from Rhipicephalus annulatus, assembly GCA_013436015.1. Lineage (NCBI taxonomy): Eukaryota > Metazoa > Arthropoda > Arachnida > Ixodida > Ixodidae > Rhipicephalus > Rhipicephalus annulatus. Next base: position 145,877 of record WOVY01003134.1, read on the forward strand.
TGAAACAATATATGGGGCAGTGGCGCTATGTTTGGTCCAATTTTCGTCCATATATGGCCAACAGTAGCCACATATGCAGGCATACATACTCATATACGACCGCATATATGTAGATATCATACTTAGCATTCCCGTAAGAGACATCAAATACTGATGCACATTTCGCCGGCAATTACTGCAAACCCCTTCCACTTGGTGTGCTGGGGTGATGCACGTTATTTGGACTACGATCTTATAGCTGACGGTGAGCCCGGGCTTCACAGCACTGCACAGTATTACCGAATGCGTAGCTCGCCCAGACTCTTTATATTTCATTTTCAGTACCCTTTCATGAATGTGAACAAGCGTGTGAATCGTCAACACTCCACAATTTGATTTGTGTGACAGAGAAAATAAAAATAAAGTAAAGCAACATAAAGAGAGCAAAAACACCCACGGGGTGAATTGAAGGCATGCGCACGTTTTGATTATGAGGAGAAAACGGCCCACGCGAAATTCGAAAAGGAGTCGACGATGTTTCTGATGGGTGGTGCTCCTGAAGGTGGGCCGAACGAGAAGCGAATCTATTATCAGCAGCAGCTTGACTATGGCCACCGCAGGACAAATGCCTCAACCATGTTCCAACAATAACCCGATCGTGGCCTTTGTGCTTCCACGCCATGCTTGCGAACTGTTTAATATCATGGGCCTTGCCTCGCCGCGGTGTTATAGTGGCAAAGGTACTCGTATGCTGACCCGCAGGTCGCGGGATCGGATTCTGGCTGTGGTGGCTGAATTTTCTATAGAGACGAAAATGCTGTAGGCTCGTGAGCTCAGATTTGGGTGCACGTAAAAGAACCCCCGGTGGTCGAAATTTACAGACCCCCACTACGGCATCTCTCATAATCGTATGATGGTGTTGCGACTTTAAACACCAGGATTGTATTGCGATTATAAAATCCCATTGTTTGTCTCATGTACTGGCGCACTTTGGAGATCACATGGCCAACTCATACTAAGCACAAGAACCACAGAGTGCCTTTCCCAAAACGACAAAATCCACAGACGCGCGCATGTGATCGAACGTAGACGTAAGGAAAAATACTAAGTGCGTTATCAAACTGCACACAAAATTGTCCAAAACTCTTGTAGTATCTGTTCTTCTATCAATGTTGTGTATGCTATTCACAGTGAAAGTTCAACGCTATTTTCCACTCAACATTTGCCCCACAACTTAAGAGGGACTTATTATTAATATTTTGATTACCTTGGTATAACCACCTATCATATCCCAAATAAGTTGTGCAGCAAAGTATACAAAGTGCTTCAGCTACCTGTCACCTAGTTATACAAAACAAACATGTGATCTACGCGTGTAGAATTTGCGCAGTATTGTTCTGAGTCGTATGCAGCACGAGAAGGCAGTATTTCCATTCGCCAAGCTTTGAAATGAAGACAAATTGATTTACTAATACTAACCTTGTAATTATTAACACCAGCGCGAAATCTTCAATGTAGAGCTTACTCTAAAATGTCGAAATATTTTATCCACACTTAGGTAACTACCAATCCGATAAGGTGAGTAATGAACAAATATTGTTTACTTGAAATTTAACACAGTAACCAAAGCAAATTACTCACCAGAAAATCTGCGAAATTCGTTCAGCAACATCACATTATTTCGTCTATGATATGATAGCAGCAGTTTTTAGTTGTTTTGTAGCTTTACTTTAGTGTGCACAATATGAAAAGGTATACTTGGTGCCAGTTAGATTACACACCCCGTTGAGTAAATTTAGAGAAATGTAAATCAGCAAATTACGACCAGCACAGTGATTAATACCTACTTGATCGGGATGAAGTCTCGATGTTACCCCGGAATGTTGAAAGAGACCGCGCACTCCACACAAGGTACCAACACCGGACTCGTCGTCTGCGACGTTCTCGAAGCAGACGACAACGGTGGACCGCTGACGCGAGTGGCCGACGCGATAAATCAACAGCAGTTGTTGCCGTTCCAAGGCGATCACCAGCACGTCACAAGAAGTGTTAATTCGACGCGATCCCGACGCCGAAACGCATCGTAGAACCCCGAAAGGAGGCGACCGGTCGAATCACATCTCTCGTCGAGGCGTCGCGTCAAGCTGGAGTCGTTGTAAGCAGCGTCCTTGTTGCTCCACTTGTCAAAACGTAAGTCCATTGTGGCAACGTCTCTTCGACGTCATCAAGGCCGGAAGACCCAGTAGCGCGTGACTGGATCAACTTAACCGAGTGAGTGCAATCCAAAGGGTTGATCGCAAAGGTCACGTCTTGATGCCTCGGTTGTGGAAAGCGGGTATCAGTCCCATACAATCAGCGCGTCGGCTTATCTCGAAGAAATCTGCGAATCTTCATCGAAGAACAGTCCCGAAGAAACCATGAACATTTCTACACCGTAGATTCTGTCCTAAGCACACGGTAGTGCATCAAAGAAGTCAAGGTATTGTTAACTTCGTTCCAATAAATATTCTCCGCAAGTGCAGAAAAAAAAATAAGAATTATAGGCGTGTGAGCCTATAAAAAGTGAAGCGGAGACTGCGCGAAGTGCAGAAGGCAGCACTTTACGATATGGGTAGGCCTAGGAACGGCATCGCCCAAAATTTGGACGTCCAGCACCGGTTCTAGGCTCCCGACGTACTAGAACAGTTGCCGGAGAAAAGGGCATAGAATGAAAAGGGAAAAAAAATGTTCGCATTTAATCAGGAAGTGCAACACGAGAATATAATTCGGCTTATTATTATTTTTGCCTCCTCGGGATCTCCCGGGCGAGAAGTGAGGACACCGGGGTGTTCTGTGGCGGCTCTTTTGACAGATGCTAAAAACGTGAAAAATAGTGAAGCTGCAAGATGCGCCCGAACTTACGCAGGTCTACTCGAAGAAGTACACTACGTTACACTAAAGCCAGCACAAAAAAAAAATCCTGATTCGAAAAAGATGGAGAGAGGAAGGGAACAGTCGGTATCCCAGAGTGGCTAGAATGAAAATCCCTAACGAAATAAGAATACAGGCAAAAGGGAAGAACCACCAGAGAGTCAACGTGCGACGTGTCAAAGTGGATCAGTCAGGGAACGACGTCCGAGAGTTGACAAGGCGCCTCCCGCGATTCGCAGATTCCGCACGGATGCTGCGGCGCGGGAGAGCAGAGGCCGGTGTCCGGCCGGCCGGAGCAGCGGCGAGCAAGGAAGCGAGGCACGTGGATCACACCGGGGCTAGGCAGCGCACCGCACCGACCGCCGCCCGATCGCGAACTGGCCCGCCTCGCTCCGGAGCCGTGCGGCGAAAACACCCTCCCCGGAGAGTGCGCGTGGGGGGGAAACCTCCGCGCGAGGAAATTCCCTCACTCTCTCGAGTGCCGTTGCGCGCGCTCGCACTTAGCGGCCGAGGTCAGCGCTACCTCACGATGGTCGAGCGCTACTCGCGCGGCGGTGGAACGCAGTTTTTACGGCAGGGTGCGGCAATGATGACGCCTATCAGAGCAGCTCACAACGATAACTGTTTTAGGTTTAGGTTTTGATCGACAGCATTGAAAGGATAAGTGTTGGAGAGTTAAACCAGCTGGTCGAATGCTGCTGCCACCTCAGACAAGACTTGGCAAAAGTGAAGAGGTCAGAGGGAGACAACTTTAAACCAATAACTACTACTACTACTACTACTACTACTACTACTACTACTACTACTACTACTACTAATACCGAATCAATGACATTGTACATAAACAGTGGCGTGACTTAGTTTCACCGCAGAGTGTGGCAATTTGACGCTTACCTGGTGGCAGCCTACAGCGATAGCGATTCAAGGTTTGGGGTCGAAAATTTCCGCCACTTCCAGGTGTGTTAAGTCGACTGCTATACCCATAACTGTTGGAAAGTGTTCAATTAATTTACATTGTACAGACATTACAGAATTCCCATTCTCGCACAGGGTTCGCAGTTACAGCTGTCTCGAGTGTGGAAGGACAACGGGGCATTTACAATCCTCTCATGATCCATTGATGATGGCAGCCTGCTTTCGGTTAAACCGCGCGAACAATATGTGTAAATAACGTGAACTTGTGCCGTCTCAATACTTCACAACTTAAGTGTTGGGGTTTTCAACTCAAGCCTTCTTAACATAATTGTTGGGGCAAGGGTTTTTTGGTCAACTGTTCACTTCTTAAAATATCACGCGCTAAGTGAACCAGTTGACCAAGAACAGTGCTCCACACTGACCATCATGGCTATGATCGGCGCTGGCTAACACTCCAGCGTCTGCATGACCATAAATACTTCATAGACGGCATGGTCAGGAGGACGGCCGCCATTGTAGCCCAATTGGCATGGCATCAGACGCGTCATCTGAGGATTCTAGGCTCGGTGCCTGTTGGTGCCAAGCTTTCTTTTCGCCTAATTTGATTTCTTTACGTTGTAAAGAAAGACGTACTGTAAAGGAAGACGGCATATCATAATCCCTAATCTACAGTAAAATACTACAAGTGATTGGGAGGTTTTAGAAACGGTGTACGCAAAGAAAGTGGTCGTTGGGTGATGCGAAATTTTTTGGCACTGAACGTGCGTACCCAAGAGGATAATTAACGCACCACGCATGCGCACTGGCGACAAAAGAAAGGCTTAGCGTACAGTATTCTAAAATAACCTAATGTTCTTTATACATTCATTGGTTGCATTGTCCGTTAGTGTCATTCAGTTTTCAAAAAGACCATCCCTCGATCCGCCCCCACTATCTTCAAACCTTCTGAAACATTCAACCGAAGACGCCTCTCAAACACGCAAAGAAAACACATTTGTTTATTCTTTCTCTTTATTTTCAGATGCCTCCTTTTACATGTTTCTCCTTCAAATTGAACTTCAGCCCAGTCACAGAGGAAAACCTCAGACTGAAAAAGCGCCAGCGAGTTCTCTTCAAATTTAACGGAAAACTGTATTCTGCAAGATGTGCGGTATCGAATCGCTTTCTTGTACACATTTCTCGTCTGCTCAGCGCATCCTCCGAGTCCCATCTCACAGTCTAAGCGCGTCTCACTTCAAACGTCATTCTTCCTTCGCGACGCCCTCTCGTCAACGCTCTATTCAGGCTGCACGTCAAAGTAGATGGAATAAAGGAATGAAGTAAGCAACGCCCGTACATAATATACACATAGGGCAAGCGACACCGTCACTCGCTGCGTCTGTCTTCTACGGCTGATCGCACCCGTCCACGTTGCGGCGAACGCTGTCAGCAAAACGCGTCGTTCGGTCACGGAGAAAACGGGATTTCTCGAGAGTAAGAGGGAAAGAGAGACCGCAAGCCGCTGACGGAAAAAGAAAAAAAAATGAAAAAGGTCGCCGCTGCCGTCACCTTAGGTCCCTACGTTAGGCCTAAGACTCGCGCACAATCACGTGGTTACTCCACGCCTCGCGACGCCCCGCTCGCTCCCGTGGTTGCCAGCCCGCTACGCCTTCTCCGACTTTTTCGGCGCACTCAGCATTATTCGCGCGGCCATCGCCACCGCCGTTCGCATGATCGCCCCACGGCTGACAGGAAATGGTTGCCGCAATATTTCCTTTTTTTTTCCTTTTCTGGTTATTTACGCTCTTTTCGCGCTTTCCTTTCTATGTGTTTCCGTTTTCTTGAACGTTCCGAAGCATCGTTGCCTTCGGCTGGTAAGCGAATGTGTGAGTACATAAAACGGCTTGTCAGGATCCGCTGAGACAGAAACTTCGCTTAAAGAGCCGTGCGCAAACTCGAGAACGCTGCTCTCTATATATTTTTGCGTCTTACGTGTGCCGTTTGTCGGTGTTCGTATCGCCTTTTCGCGCTGTCGCCCGGTTCTCGTTCGTGGATCGGTTTTCGCACGGTTTGCCACTGAAAAGGCTTTGAAACGGCCAAGCACTCTCCTGTTGCTGCTAGAACTGTCGTTGTGTTCACGCGCAGAATGAAAGAAAAAAATAAAAGACGGAGGAGGTGATCAAACAAAACAGTTGAAAGCATCCACCGAAACGAATGTTGCACTCGAAAGGACGGTCAGGCAAACTGACTAAGCAACAGTTGCATCCGCACGCGAGAAAACTTGGCTGCACAACGCACGCAAGAAAACGCTACGAACTTAATTACATCCTTAACCACCAGAATGAATGGTGTTCACGTAAGCCACGAAGTTAACGCGTGAGCTTAGAAAAAAAGAGAGAGAGAAGACGGGAGAAGTGCGGACAACAACAGAAAGAACAATTTAAATGTTCTGTAGACAATAACAAAGTATACCCATTAACGTCAGTCCTAAAAGCACAAGCGTGTGGTAAAAAATTAATTTATAACCACCACTTCTCACCTTATTTCTTCATTTTCTTTGTCCATCCGTTTCGTATTAGGCTTTATCTAGTGCGAAAAGCTAAACGAAGGCGTATGAAGAACAAAAAAAACACGTGCGCTGCTTACCTGTTCTGGTTCTTTTCCTGTATATTTTTTTATGTTCTTACGTGTTAGACGGATCCACATCAACTCGTTAACTATTAGTTTTAATTAGCACCACCTGTTTATCTCCTGCTATAGACGATAAAGTTATACAAAAGAGCCTAGACCACAGTCCTAAACGTCGCATATAACCATTATTTTTTCAGAAGCTCATCAATAACCAGGTAGTCTGGATAAAGCATGTGCACAATCCACGGTCTGTTCTGAATTCACTTACAAAATACCTGCGTTCTAAGTGAAACAACTGTAACAACTGTATAAGTGTTTTAAGCGGCGGCGTCGAGGAGAATGAGCGAAGACACGAGTGGGTGTAATAGAACATGACCGATGACTGCCCCATTCGTAGCCACAAATCTGTCACAGTCAAGGCTTCACGACCGTTCCGCGATCATTAGGGAACGTTGAAACGGGAGCTAACAGAGTGGGGAGGGGAGAGAGAGAGAGAGCTCAATGAAATGGAAGAAGAACGGGAGAGGAGGGTGGCAGCGACCGGCGGGATTCACCCCTCCTGCCGAGAGATAAAGTGCGACGTTGCCGGAACAGCAGCGATTCCTAAATGACAGGTTGCCGGAGCTCCGCCGAGTCCGTTAATGGTTTCTCAACGCGGAGCAGTCGCCGCTGCTGCCGACACGGAGGTGTGCCGGCGTAAGCGCACGGAGCGGTGTTTCTGAGCGTACTGCAGCCTATTAAAAAACCCACGTGTGGCTACGACGTACTCCACGACTCCGTCAGGTGCGAAAAGTGACGTGTGCGTTGTTAGACATAACAATATGGAGGCCGTGCATAATGAAGCGAAGGTTGGCGTAACAGAGTTACTTTTACAGCAAGGCTGTCCGAGTCTACACTGTGCATTCTTCTTCTTCTTCTTGAAGTAGTAGTAGTAGTAGTAGTAGTAGTAGTAGTAGTAGTAGTAGTAGTAGTAGTAGTATCTAAAGTTGTGCGACGATTTTGGATTTTACATCTCAAAACGACGATATCATTATGAGAGGCGCCGTAGTGGAGGGCACCTCCAGTAATTTCGACCAACTGGTGTTGTTTGACGTGCACATTTTCACCTCCATCGAAAATGCAATCGCCACTATCGGAATTCGATCCCGCAACTGTTGCTGCAACTAATTCCAGCGTGTTATCGATTTGTGCAGTGGTTTAAGTTGGGCTATGCACGTTTTTTTTTTTTTGCTTACATTGCTTCTAACCCATGTTAGTAGCCTAAAATGGCAGCCACGGTGACGTGACTACAGACTACTGTCACGCATGTTTTGCTTTGCATCGCTATATTGTGGCGGTTCAGTGTATTGGCAGTGTTATTGAATTATCAACGGACGCATGTCGTCCTGTGCATGTTTACTGCTTACGCAGACTATAACAAAAACTGCAAAAACAAAGTTTCTCTGTTACCTTTCTCGCCCAGTGCTGTTTGTCACAAATATCATCATCATCATTAGCAGCAGCACCAGCAGCAGTAGCTAGAGTTACTGTATATGCTATATGCTACCTAAAGGTAGCATATAGAATAATTCTAGCCGCAGCAGCCACACTACGCCCACTGCTGGCCTGAGGCCTGCCCTATGTTCCACCAGTCAACTTGGTCCTGTGCCTGCTGCTGCTACCTTATACCCGCACACTTCCTATTCTTATCTGTCTCCATAACTTTCTCTCTTCCACACCCGCTTGCCCTGCCTGGAAATCCAGTAAGTTACCCTTAATGACCGGCAGTTATCCTGCCTATGCGCTACGTGCCCAGCCAATGTCAATTTCTTCTTCTTGATTTCAACTATGATAGCCTTTACCCCGGTTTGTGCCACAAATATAACTCCTTTTAAAGATACACGTTAACTCTCTTATGGGTAATCACGCCTTCCACGACTCGACTCTCGGAAAGTAGCACAATGATTCCCGTTAGTTAACGTGTATTTTTAGATCGAGTTACATAATACGTTAAAGGTGTGAAAAGAGTAAGAGGTTGCGAAAAATAATTCTTAAGGCTGCTACTTAAAACTCTAGTACTAAAATGTCAGCGAACAATGTCTGTTCAAACTGTAGGTGTAGCGGGCTATTTCAAAAATTGCAGGTAAGCCTGATTCATAAGATACCGTTAGCGAAGACTGCCTGCAAATAGTGAAATGTACTTCGAGATGAAAATATTTATTTTAATAAATGTATGTAGGCAGAGTTATGTGCTAATGCATGCTACCTGCTACTTCGCTTATCATACAAATAGCTGCCGCAGCAAAGTACGAAACAAATAAAAATTATATGAAAGCTCATAGTAAAACACTCACGCACTCAGTAGTTCTTGAACTTATTGAAGAAAAAAGGGGGGTATCCCCCCCCCCGCTGTGTTTTGTGGTTTTATTGGTCGACAGCTTGACCCAGAGTCGCGAGATATAAGTTGCGGTGGCTGTATTTTGACGGATGTGAAGTGCCGGAAGCCCGTGTACTTGGAAAGAGCTTCCAAAATTTCCAGTGGTTTTCGTTACGAAGTACCTCATAGTCACATCGTGGTCCAGGGACGTAAGACCCCAAGCATCATATTATTATCATCAGTACAAAAAAAAATGACCAGTCAGCAGAAAAGTTTCCCAAGCACGCACATTAACACTAAGAAAATGTACACACACAACCCATTGTGCTATCGAAGGAAGGAAGCAACAAAGGGAAGAAGGCAGGGAGGTTAACCAGGAAGACATCCGCTTGACTACCCTATGCTGGGGAATCGGGGACGAGGACAAGAAAGAAAGGCTCTGCGTATGGCACTGGAACTCATCAATTCTGAAGAAAGACAAAGTGAATGGGCCGTGTTTACTGACTCGAAACCAACGTTATACAGTGCCTGCTGTCAGTTCTCCGACGCACATGCCCCGACCAGTTGACCTACCAAACCGTGAAACTTCACCACGTGTTAATACAAGAAGGCCACGATATCGTCTTATAATGGTTACCTGGGCATTGTGGTATAAGCGGAAATGATTCTGCAGATCATGCTGCTCGCACGTCACATAAAGAAGCGAACAGCGTTCTGATTCCGCTTTCAAGAGCGGATGCGGCGAGGCAGATTCGTCAACTGGCCCGCAGTCTCATACTGACTGAGTGGAACACACCAAGCATACGACGTACAAGACTGCACGAGCTCGACCCTTCACTACAACTCCGGCCACCACCTGGACTACATCGACGTGAAGCTTCGCTTCTCTATCGCCTTTGGCTGGGAGTTGCTTTCACGAAAGCTTGTACCACGTTAATCGGAATGACTGACTGTGCGGCATGCAACGTGCTGAGATGCCGAAAATGAGTTATGATCGGCTATGAAAAAAATTCTTGGAACCCGCGGTGTCGCCTTGAGTCGATCAACGCTCCGGACAAGCGTACTTCGGTAACTCCGCTTACATCGCTTCAATGATTTTTCGTCCTCCGCCTCGGTGGAACAGTCGTTACGGTGCTGGGCTGCTGACCCGAATGTCGCAGGTTCGATACCGGTTGCTGCAATCGCATTTTGACGGAGGCGAATCGGTCGATGCCAGTCAGCTGTTCGATGTCGGGGCAGGTTAAAGAACATCAGATGGTCGCAAATTTCAGGAGCCCTCTACTACGGCGTCTCTCGTCGTCATATCGAACTTTTGAGACGTAAAACCCCCAATATTCTCATGTTATTATTGGCAATTTCCCGCAAATCGCGGGATCGAATCCCGGCTGCGGCGGCTGCATGTTCGATGGAGGCGGAAATGTCGTAGGCCCGTGTGCTCAGATTTGGGTGCACGTTAAAGAACCCCAGGTGGTCGAAATTTCCGGAGCCCTCTACTACGGCGTCTCTCATAATCATATGGTAGTTTTGGGACGTTAAACCCAACATATCAATCAATTATTAGAAATTTTTCATCGCTTCAAGATTCCATCTTCCCCTGAACTTTCATCTTATTCATGATCGGCTCTGACAAAGAAAACATTCGTGCATTCGTCGCATATTCCTCCTGCGCTCTTTCGCCATCCACTCGCAGATCCACGAAAGCGGTTCTCAGAAAGGCAGTCCATTTACGTTTCCCCGTGACTCCGCATTGTGCCGGCTTCAGTGCACGCGAGGCTGCACACGACGCGCGTGAACGTGCTTCGGCAACGTGAAAGCTTTGCGACTATAAGGAGTGAGATGGACACCGCGGCGTAGGTGTGCCGGACGAATCCGGTTTTCAATTTGCGCCCGCGAAAACGAGAACGACGACGACCGTGCGCTGGACGTTGCCCCCCCCCCCCCCACTCCCCCGGGTGACGCGTCGCCGGCGTGTAAAATAGCGCCCGCACTGTCCCCTGGCGGTGTCCTATGGTGCGACGTCCGAAGCGTCCGTGACTTCGCAAAGCATCCGCGCTCTCATCACGAGCGCGCGAGAAACATGAGCGGGGACGGGGCGCACGCTCGAACCCGAAATGCCGCCGTCGCCGAAACAATTGCAGCGTCGCGTTTTGGGAGTAGTCGAGCCGTGAGAGCCGGTGACGCGTCGCACGCAGTGCGACAAGGGACGAGCAGAAGGCGATTTCCAAACACTGCCGCGAAGGTCACTGCACTTCAAGTGTGGAATATTTTTAGATGCGGAGCATCTAATACTCGAGGCTTGTAGTGCGGCGCCATCCGCAAGCTTCCTCCTCCTTCTTCCACCATCTGTGCATCCCTTCCTCTTCTACACACCGCGCGCGCTTCACTCCTCCACCATCTATGCACCTGTTACAAGCTGCCACTCTAGCGTCGCCAGCGCGAAGTCGGCGACGGGAATGACAGCAGGTTGGTTCGTTCCGTACGCAAGCAGAGACAGTGAAGAGATCAGAGACGTGGGAAAACAAAACAAACTTTACTCTAGTGATATTGCAACAACACGGGATCTAATACAACACTTCAATACAACTAACAAAATACATCGACACTTGATACAACTAAATAAATATATGACAGAAACAATAAATCAGCTTACGAGAGAGAACTATTACAAACTACACAAAGTAACAAGAATATAATTACGCAGGAGAAAGTTCGAAGATATAAACAGGCGAAGGCATACGTGTGATGACCGGCAGCGTTGTGTCCCCGACGATCGGATGCGAGAAGTCGAAGAGAGTTCTGGCACGACTGCGATGTCGGCGGTGTTGCAACGCTGGTGGCTCCGGGAGGCTAGTGCTTGAAGGTGACTCCGAGCAGGTTGAGCTAACTCGAGGCGAAGTCCCGATGTCTACGTTGCAGACGTTAATATCGCGTCACAACTAGGCGAACGGCTAAGTTTAGGTGGCCAGCCGATACATAGCCACACTAAAAACTTCTAGAAGAGATGCTTGTTGATCTGTTTCTACACCATCTTGGTCAGCGACTAGTCTGCCTAGCAGGGCAAAATCCTGCGCTTAAATCCCCCTCGTGTCTCCTCACTCTCTTCCTTGGGGACAAGAGACCTCTACATGGGTCCAATCATGTGCGTCTAATTGATGGAAACTCCGCCCCAAAAATATTTCGACCCCACCCCTTTTTAATTGGGAGAGGGCCCACAACTAGCGAGAGTGACAACCTGTCGGGTTGTTGTCATACGGCTTGGCCACCAGAGCGTTTCCCACGCTTTTCCCCGTGGGAACGGTCAAACGTTTGGCTCTCAGCCGGGCGTCTCGTAGTCTAATCCTTGTTCGGGGTATACCGCGGCCTTCTACGACCTTGCAGACGTCGCCACAGTTACAAAAGGATTAACTGTCGGCGGCGACGTTCTAAGGAGAGCACCCCATTTTGCACTTATCGGTTCCCTTTCATGTGCCGCCGTCTCTCACGGTCAGTCGGCGAGTACGGCGCCCGTTAATTGCCGTGACGCGGTGTCGCCGAAAATAGCCGTCCGTGACAGCACCCTTCCTCCTCTACACACCGCGTTCGACATCTACAATTCTCCTGATTCTCCAGTGGACGCGCATGTGGCGTCGCGCTTCGAGAACATTCAACAGCTGACAGTGCATGCGCCGTCGTGCTGTATATATACTCAAGGTCGGCGCTCGCTCGCTCAGTTGCCGCTCGTCGGTTGGTTTGTACGGCGCGTCGACGTCCAAGGTCGCGGTGAAATGAATTCCAACGAATCCACAAACACAATGATCGACGTCCCTTCGACCAGCGCCGCCCTTTCGCATACGTGTGTACGTGTTCACTCATTTAACACCCCCTCCTACAACCACGTTAACCAATTTAGCCATCGACCCAAGTAAGTCGCAATTTAACACCCCATTTCACAACCACGTTAACCAATTTAGCCATCGACCCAAGTAAGTCGCACTTTAACACCCCGTTAACCAATTATATGCTCCGCATCCTCCTCAGTGTTCCCCCGAGGGAAGCTGCGGGCAATTTTTTCCTCTAAGACATGTGAGCACGGACATCTCGGGCCGATGTTTTCGGGCTCTTGTATTTCGGGTCGTGAATTAATAAGGTCATGAAACATCGCCTGCGCTAATGTAACCGTTTTCATGCAAATGCGTCTACTGTGACACTGCTCGTTGAAGACACGGCACACAAAGGTTAACAGTCAAATATGGCGATATATCACACCCGTCTGTGAGAAAGTCTATACTTGGTGTTAGGTTTGGCCTGTGGATTCATCTCTCAATCCCTTCGGCGCCCAGTCTTTCCAACGCTGTCAAGTATTTGAGTGATTGTCCCGACCAGGCGGCGGGCAGAGGCGAGTCCCGTCCTTCAAGTGCGGACCCTTTGGTCGTCCCTTCGAGCGGCCGCGTGACTGATGACCTCGTCGACTCGTCGGGCGACAGGAGGGCTGGCTTGCCCGGCGCCGGAGCTGACCGAGGAGCGGCGCTCCCTTTTGATCCCCATTCACCAAGCCGACCGGCAGACTGCCTATGCTCGTCATGCATTGTACGTGCTAGCCGGAGGGCGAGACGTCGTGTCGCCAAGACGCCGCTAACCATTCGAGAGAGGCCAACAGAGACAGCACCTTCCTGGAGGAGACCAACGGCCACCGCAAATTACCCCGCTAATTGAGCGAACAAAATCGGCGGACCCTTTGAAGTATGCTGCCAGGATCTTAGGAACTCTCAAGTGGCGGCACACACACGACGCGGAAGAGCACTGCTGGCGCCACCACCGTGCAGTGTTCACGTGGACCTTGCATGCTCGCCTCCCTCACCTGTGTGTGCGTGATTGGTGTTCGACTCTGAGAGGAGGAGCCCGACAGGGCATAAAACGAAGCAGCAGAGTGCTGGACGGAGCTCTCTGAACCTACCTCTGAACTATGTAACGTTCACCCACCACGCTCGTGGTTTGTGAAACCACAATCCCTTCTTTTCTGTAAATATGTGTAAATAATGTCATAAACCTCTGTTTTGTTTTCCGTATCCTCTGTCGGCGTTCAGTTCCTCCATCCTGATGCCACCACCTGCAACACCTTCCTTCCCAACATCTTACATTGGTTATTTCCAGTGGTGCCCTCGCCCCTCCCCCCCTCTCTCCTACTCGTCTCCCCACACCACTGCGAGCGTGGTATACGACTTTGTCTAATGAATGATTAACTGTCGGCTCAGCCCGCTGGCGCCACGGTGATAAATCGCCGTAAAAAATGCGGAAACAAAAATACTAACTACATCTGATTTTATCTCCTTTCTTTTCTATCCTTATCGTATTCATTTATTTTTCTCGTGGTTTTACGTCTGACAAGCACAAGTGCGATATTGAAAATGCTTGTCAGCTCTCAACTGCAGCGTGTCTCATAATCATATTTGGGTTTTCAGACTCTATACCCCACAGGTTATTATTATTAAAAGCTTGTCTGCTTATCTACCACTTTCTTGTGTGTGGTTTGCTTAATCGTATAGACACAGAAACACATCCTTGAATAAATACAAAAACACATAGGTAAAGTTGGTAATGCACCCAGTTAATGTTGGGCAAGACAGTAAATGTTTACTTGCACCACATCAATACTTTACTATCATTCTTCAGCATCACTTACTCCTTCACGTCATGTAACTGTAACTTCAGAGGTCTTTAAATACATTCTGTTTGCATCTCTATATATGTATGTGGTCGCCCGTGCGAATCGCGAGTGAGCCCGGAAAAAAGGAGCGCTGCAAAAATAGAATAACAGGAGAACGTGAGGTCCTCTGGTAAACTACAATCTTGCTGTGCTGTTAATTTGCGCAATTAACCACCTGATTTTTATACATGCAGTTGCACAGGCTGAAATATGTCTGCACGTATGTACGGTATGCATGCACGCAATGGTAAATACCATTTTTTGTGACCTACACAAAAAACAATAAGTTATTTTGAGGAAACATTAAAACACACTATTTTTGCAACGATACATGATAATTGATGTTATCTAACATTTCTAAACTACGATATGACTGTGAAAGGTGCCGTAGTGGAAGGCTCCGAGAATTTTTACCACATGGGGCTCTTTAACGGGCACCTAAATCTAATAAAACGGTCCTCGAGCATATTGATCTCCACCTGAAATGCGACCGCAGTGGCTGGGATTCGATCCCGCGACCTGCTGTTCAGCAGTCCACAACAATAACCACTAGACCATCGTGGCAGGTTCACAATATTCGGGTAAAAACGGTAATAAGGATTCTCGTTGTGTCTAACAAAAAAAAAACGAGCCTTTAAATTCTCATTATACTGTTTTGGTGTCGTCTTTCTTTCCGTACATTGGAATAGAGACACTGTTTACTAGGTGCAACCAACTAACCCTTAAAAGTGCTGTTTCTTGGGCGAGTTGGAAATTCATAGCATAATATGATATAGTACCCTGGATAGTACTATTCTCAATACTTTAGCCTAAAAAAATTGAGCAATCGTATCTATAAAGGAAAAAGAAACTACATCGTGGTCTGAAGGACTCTATATATAGCCGTTCAGACAAGTGCCTTCTAGCTAACTACTCCCGACGATATGCGTAAACAAATGAAACCAGCGCGTTAGAGTGACAAAGCCCACACGTTTAAGATTCCCCTCACAACCGGCCCTTCTGAAAGACAACCTGCGAGTGCCTCGAGCGTCGTATACACCGTAATAGTCATGCTAGTTTCGGCATCTTTGCCCCAGCATGCTCTGCGCACAACCCTCAAAACGCATTCCGCCACTGGCACGTGTAGTTGCTGACCTTTTGTCTTCTTTCAAAACACGACCCATTGCTTTCTTTTGTTCTTTAAAGCACCACGCGCTGAAATGCGTTGAGACGCTTAAATTGAGCGAGGACCGAAAAGAAAACTGAAAGAAAGAAAGACAGACAAATGGCCGAGACTCATACCAACCAACTCAACGACCGTATTGTCACACAGCAGCTAGAAGACATTGTCTGCAAAAGCGTCAACTGCCGAAGCAAAGGCATGCGAGGTGTCTCTTCGTTTAGAGGAGCGCGTGACCCGGAATTTCGAGGGTGGACGCACGACACACGCGCCGCCTGGCGCCCCTTTATATAAGCAACGCGTGTGCCGCGAAAACGAATGCAGCGCCACCTGTGACAGAGTCTGCACCGAAAGCAGGCCAGATACGATCGCGCCGTCTTTGTTCAAGTGTAAATGAAGCGAGGTCAAGCCCATACTCTGGCGGTGGTAGGTCAAAGCCGTAAACTGGGCGGAGTGGGGGAACCAGCAGCGTCAGCAAGTTCTTTTGGACGGTCTCCCGAAATTAGGTCCCCTCCTAAGCTCCTGCTATTTCAGGCAACAAAGGTCAAGGTTCTGTTCAGCGTTTCAACATTCATTGTAGTTCGTAATTCATTTCATTGTTAGCGTCGTTAAGTTAAAAGTGGGGATGACAAATCCACAAATTCGGTTACAGAGTTGTGCCACGAATAAAAAATCACGCAGTTCTGGAAATGTAAAATCAGCTGAAAAAAGACTTCTTTCATGAGCGCTAACACACTCGTCTATGCACTTCAAAAGTAGTTACTTGTGTCCACCTTCTTGTACCCCTTCACGCGATTATTGCGACATCTCAAATACCCATCAAAATTGTATTCGTATACAAACTGGGATAAGATATCAATTTGTTTTCTATAAGCTTGAATCATTGATAAGAAGTGGTTGTGTGTGAAAAGATCTGTCCAGGCCTTTCATTCTGCTTCAGGTCTTCATTTAGTACCACCTCTCTTACAATAATATAAAATTCTTTAACCAGCATTGTTTTTAAAATAAAAAAAACTTTATACGTAAGAAAGTGGGTCTTTCTGTCCTCCATAGCACCTACGATGCATGAATTCTCGGTGACGTTCTAGTTCAACGTTGCACATCGCACACGGTGTCTACGAAAACGGAAGTAAGCACACCGAAAAAGAAAAGAAAATACAAAAAAGAACTGGTCTTTGTGAAACGCTCAGCCACGACACGTTCTTCACTGTCACAGGAGAAACGTGCCGGCGTCGTCGACTTGCTTCCGAGAATAAGGAACAAGAAATAATAAAAAAAAGCCTTCCACATGAATAACAGTGGCCAAATAAACACAGCTTACGGTCAACGGCTGCACGCAGGAACCGACACAACCTTCCACGTGAGCGATGTCCAAAACAACAACGCAGCCGTTCCGTCGACAACCTTAGGACGGCAAGTGCGAGGACCGTTACTGGCGAAGGAAAAAAAAGTAACGCACAACTATAAATCAACGCCGACATCGACACCGACAAGGCGTTGCAGTGGAGGCCAACGAAGAAGGCGAAGGTCCGTTAGCATGTCACGGACACTGTCGTTCGCAAGGGCCCGAGACGAAAGACAGCCAGCAGGATGCCGCCGCACGTCGCTGCGTAACACGCCGAAGCGGAACTCACGCTGAGTCACTAGCGCGCGTGACTTCCTTCCTTCAACCCCCTCCAGAAGAAGAGGAAACAAGAATGGGGGGGGGGGGGGGTCAACACTGACAGTGTCTTCGATTGTTTATCTTCTTGTTATTTACTATATAGTCGGTTCTCTCTTGAAGCAGCTTGTATAATCCGTACAGTAGCGTGGTAGCTGTTGAAAGCGAGACAAGACGAGCAGCATGCCGGGTAGAGAATGTGACGCCAGAGTGTTCTAAAGCGTAGCGCATTCAAGACCGCTCATCAGAAAGTCCTTTCTCGTGTGCTTGCCTTCCTTCTTCATGCTCATTGGTGTCGTTTCAGTCAATAATAGTGTTCAGGTCACCTGGCTACACTAACGCTAACCTCAGGTCAACTTCATTTACTCTTTCTGATCAATAGAGCTTGCTCCTTTGTCAGTTCACCTGATTTAAAATGCTACAGCATGCTCAAAGGGGCTCGTTACATGATCTACATTGTCTCTGTTAGAGTTCCTACAGTATACTCTCTTCGACTTTGCTCGGTAGCTTGTAGTACTCCTACGTAGCTATATGCATAACAACTGTGGCACTTCGCCCACCACGAGTCACTTGACGGAACACGTTCAGCTTGCTATATTTGTTCAATCGGATTAGATTACTTACGGGTGTGCGAGTTTCTTGCCGGTCGGAGTCATTTCTCGTGTATAGGGTTACACAGCAAGTCCACTTGCCCAAACGTTGAAATCAACCTTCTCCGTGCCACGCATCATTTTTCATCAATTCAAGCTCGCATCTTCCCCTGCACACTTCTCTTGTTTCGCGTGGTTTATGTACCACATGTCGCTGGACCAGAACACTGGATTATATAGAAACACTGCTGGGAAATGATCGTGCTTGATTTCGGTATACCACTATTCCTACCCAGTTCACAGTACACGGGGCCTCCATGTGTGCACCCGAGTCAGCGCGAGTGCGGCACTTGGCTAGGAAGTCATGACTCGTCAGCCCTTCTGGAGATTCGCCTTAGTTCCATGACGTTGTAATTGAAAGATGCTTACCAGAACTGCAAGTTGGGTTAGTTGGTGATAGTTTGTGGTAATAGGCGTAGACGGAAGAGAAGATAACCAAACAGTACAGGCGCCTGCATTATAGCCTGTCCTGTGTCTTTGCCGTCTGCCTTTGTCGCGCTACGTTCAGTATGAGTTGAAGGTGTTTCGTCACCAAACATATAACTTCAAGGCCACTTCGTGTAGACAACGCGTTAGTTAGCCTACTTGACGAGGACAAGGATAGGAGCGCACAGATCATGCGCTAAACTGGCAAATTAAACTTTACGGATGAAGTTTTGTTTGCAAGATCAGCGCTTGTCCTGTGCCCCCCTCTTCTTCTCCATTGCCTTGCAACGAGCTGTTGAACGAAATGAATGGTAGCGTATAGGTGTTTTATGCTTCAACCATCTATCCGACTTACAATCATGATTCAACATCCCGCCTGCTCGTCCGCTGCCCACTGTTCGTCAAACAACCCTCCTGTTCCCCCCAATGGTTCGTTATCTGCCGACTATTCTAATGGATGATCCGGTCCCATAACTAGAGGTTGAGGGAGTTTCGACACCCCCCGAAATGTTTCATGCTTGAATTTTCAGGATGATGCTAAAGTATTTACACGCCTTGGCATCAATCCCCAGTTGCGAATGTTGGCTGTCCCACAAATAAACATCCCCTCAATAAATAAAAAAAATCCTGGGTACAGCCCAGTGGAAGGTGACATGTCCTCTTCGTCGTCAAGTCCTCTCGTACACTGCACGCTTTTCGTCGCGACGAAACGCGTTAACGTGGCGCCCCCACCTCTCCTTTTGTCTCGCCTGTCGCGGCACGTGTCTGCCACGCAACACACGGGCCTTCTGTGACGCGTCCCGGCTTTAGCCTCTGCGAGCCTGCAGTCAGTCCGTTTCATATTCATGGCTGGCACGGTCGGCTGCCTTCCCCTTGAACCAACCCGCGTGTGCCTGTCCACCGTTTGTTCGTCGTCTAGCTTGCCAGGCTTATTCCGTTTCTTTCTTCATCTTCTTCCTATTGTTTCTCACATACCAAAAACGCCGTGGCGTTGTGCTTCTTCGCGGCACGCGCTCATTCTCCGAGCGAGCCTTTTCTTCTTCTTCTTCTCGGCCTGCGGCTTGTCTTCACAATCACCACTCGCTCCCCCTTCTCTCGCACCGTGATCGTCCAATACAGGAAGGCTGCGGGGCATGTTCTTTTCTTCATCTTCTTCTACTGTCTCATGCAAGGCGAGCGTTGTTTGTATTGGGAAAGGGTTCAGCAGACCGCCACTCTGGTGCATTTATTTTGTTCTCGCCCCTTTCCGCTTGTTCGCGCCTTGTTCCAGCGCCGCGTTGTTGTCTCTCGGCTTTTTGGCTTTGGCTATGACTGGGCTGCGCTCCCGGGCTTTCTTTTTGGCCCCGTCGGCTAGCTCCATTGTGGGACCGCTGGAGCGTGAACCACCGGCTGAGAAGTTGGTCGGACGACGTTGCTTTCTTTCTGTGCTGTTTAAGTTGCGGTTTGCGCTTGCGTCGTTCGTTTTCTCTTTTTTTTTCTTTGTAGCTTCCCCTCATTCAGGCAGCGGGAACGAGATTCGTCGCGTTTACCGAACCGCGTCGATAGATGGCGCACGTGCTTCTCACAGTTTTCGTCGTCGCTTCTGCTCGTGGACACAACGTTGCGGAAGCGCCAAGAAAAAAGGCGGCATACTAGCCCTCAGTTTATCTATCTATCTATCTATCTATCTATCTATCTATCTATCTATCTATCTATCTATCTATCTATCTATCTATCTATCTATCTATCTATCTATCTATCTATCTATCTATCTATCTATCTATGCCTGTCTGTGAAGGCGTGCCGCTATCTGCCTGTGCTCATATATCTATGTAGCACCCCTCAAACCTAACTGTCGCAGTGAAGCAGTGGGGTAGTGGTTGCTGTGTTCGACTGCTGCGCCTCCCCGCGGCCTGTTACGATCCCAGCCGTGGTGGTGTGTATCCCGCCGAGCCAGGTTCGGCGGGATAAACACACTGCGCGGTGCGTGTGAAGAGGAGAAGGAGGAGGAGGAGGAAACGGCTGACCACCGCAAAATTTCCTGTAAAGGGGTTCACACACATGACGAGAAAGGTGGCCACCACATTTCTCAGCGTGTACAGGCTTACTGCACAGACTACAACTAGCTCACGCATTCCCTCGTCGTTACTTGCCCCTTATCGGCCGTGCAGACAGTCCTGACAGTGGAGCTATGTGGCACTCTTGGGACTACTGAACAGCTCCTGTGCTGCCACTCGTAAGATTTCGATGCGCGTTTATGCTTCTCTTTGGAGGAGAGTATCCTTTTGTAGGAAAGTATCCGGCGCTCCGCCGTTTCCTCCTCCTCTGCACACGGGCCGCGTAGTGTGTCTATCCCGTCGAACGTAGCTTGGAGCACTATAAACCCTTGAGGACATCCACTTTTGTCTGCCGATGTGCCGTAACAGCATCGGTGGGCAAGAAGAGCTTTGGAAAATAGCCCGCTCATTTTCTACACTTTCCTTCCCTTGCTTGGCGAAATGTATTCAAATAAATGTTTATTCGAGCTACATAAAACTGATAATAAATTCCATTGAACTTTACGCACGTGCCTTAATCCGAAAAACTAAAGGGATATGTTTCTTACCATTGAAGAAAACTTGAGAACATGCTTTCAGTTTCAAAGTTAAAAACTGGTAAATGAGGTTGCCGGAAGTTTTTCGTGGTACAACTCCTGCAATCTTGAAACCGTCTATGCACATCTCCCCCTCCGGAGCCATGTGTTGGCGCATGCGCAGAGGAGGAGCGGAAAGACGTCAAAGTCCCTCTCCTCGCGTGAGAGCGAGCAGGTGGGGGGAAGTGGAGTGGACTAGATGGCAGAGTGCTGCCTTCGCTTTGTTTCTCCTCTCCCGTTTATCTCTCCACCACAGCTGCCCGCGCTGGCTCGCTAAGTTGCACTCTCCTAGCAGCGCTGGGTGACCACTTTGCGGCACACACACGGTAATACATACAAACGGCGGGGGGGGGGGGGGGTAAGATAAGCGGTATGCACGACATATACACAACTCCATACACAAACGAAAAATACACGGAAGCATACAAACCGAAACAACAAATGGAAACCCAAGTTAACGTCAAAGCTGCTTCGCACCCCAACATGGTTGCCTTTAGTGAGAGAAGGGTTTCTGGAAGGGCCAGTGGGTACATGATGTCGAGGGGAACAGCGCCAAAAACGGTACGGAGAAAGAACACACGACACAAGCGCTGACGAACAACTGTGTGTTAATTTATTACACATGAAAATATATAGCTGAGAACAGGAGGCTTCTGTAAACAGGAGGAGGCGCTATATTAAGGAGGCTGTTCATATCAACCCCAAAGGAAACATGTGCCTCAGTGGCCTGTCACTCGCTCTCCTGGAAAAAGAGATAATATTATTTTGTAGTTACCTTGTACATTTCGACTCGTGGCAGATTCGTTTTTGCTATTCACTCTTATGTGCACGTGATGGTTCTTGTGTTCTGTTTTCAGCTATATATTTCCATGTGTAATATATTTACACACAGTTGGCCGTCAGCACTAGTGCCGTGTGTTCTTTCTCCCTCCTGGTTTTTTTTTTTTTTTTGCGCTGTTCCTCTCAGTTTTAGTGGAAGATGATGCAATTGTTTATTATAAGCGCTTCTCAAGGCGCAGTGAACTTGGCTGCAATATGAAGGTGAAGCCAAACGCATGTACGCTCAGCGCGCTGCCATTGCTCTTCGCGTTTGTTTAGATATTTTTTGGACAATAACACGTCTGATCGGTGCGGAGCACGAACACTTCAAAAGCAAATGAAAAGCATAACGTATATGCCATACTTTCGCAGAGCTGTCCAAGACCCACACCAAAGGTATGTCGGCTAGCATCCCTAAGCGCAAGAACTATAGGTCGTATATATTAACGCGATGGCATTAAAGAGATAGCTTCGCAAAAATGCTGCTGTCGGCGTCAGTATCGGCGTGGGCGTCATTGATTGTGAGCGAAAAATCGTCTTTTGCGTTACCGAAAAAGTGAGAAAGATGCAAATGAAATAAATAAAAGTTTTCAGGTCCGAGTGAGGATCTAACCCAGGCTGTCTGCGTGGTGAGTAGTTTTTCTACCATACAGCCACAAATATGCTTGAAAATGCAGTGAAAATAACGTTCATACTTTACAAACACACGCATCCCGTATACATGCTTCAAAGTACAGCACGTGATATCAGCAGTAATATTGCGTGATACAAGCGATCGGGCGTCAGACCCTGTGATCATTATAATGACGTCGTAGTTTAAACCCGTCCACCATTGCAAAATATATACGCGTTACTGCGCGTATCCCATTAAGAGCACGCAGTGGGTGGGTTCCCCAGGCACTATTGTCAGTTAGTTCTCATTAACAATGTACTTAATTATGCGCATACACAAAGCCAAGACTTGACGAACATGTAAGGAAATATGTAGAATAAATGTTAAGGTTTGTGCAATAAACACAATTTACAGCGTTAGCATGCATATATAGTACAGATACGAGAATCTGCACGCATACGGTGACTTGCACGCGCACGCATACTAAGCACACACCGATTATAAGTGTTATTCAATGGCGATCTGATTAGTCACAACCTGGCTACGGGAACCAGGCCAGATGAAAAACTAGCCGCCCACATCCACCAATTATCGACAGCAAGCGGCACGGCCACTGTCGTAGAAACTCCTTGACGCGCGTTTAGAAAGTTTCCTCAATTGTAGGACGCGTACACATAGACGCATCGTCTATGCAACAAGGATATTAACATACATAGGTAGCATACTTCTCCGCGCCCTTTCATAAGCACAAACATTTCAAAAGTAATACAAAGTGCAAGTCTACAGGGTGTCCCGAGACTGCCAACCAAGGAGGATTTGTGCCAATGCATACTAACACGCATTCGTTGACTCGAGTCATCTTTGAGTTCAAGTCTAAGCAAAAGTGTGTTGGGATCGATTAGTAGACTATTCGCAGAAATGCGTGTTGAACTATAGGAGAGCTGTAGTAGCTGTCACTATAGCGTAACGCGCCACAGCAAGTTTGTTTAGAAAACTTGTTAACTATTTAGAGTACCTGCAGCTCTACTATAGGAGAGCAAAAAGCCCTCTCGAGGGCATCACACTTGGTCAGGCCGTGTCGACAAAAATTACTCCGTGAACGAGTTCACTAGGGGAGAAACAACCCATGCACAGTGGCTGGCGCAAAGCCACAGCTTGTACGGACGCGCACTATGCTTAGAAAAAATTATTACATCGTGGTACGAAACAAATTGTAGGACACAGTGTTCAAACACTAAGGGCAGCAATAAACACACACCAAACGACTGGGCACAAAATGTATAAAACGTTAAAAAAAATTTTACAGTTTTATAAGAAGTCCGTTACACGTGCCACTACGGACGAACATGCACCCACACTTATCCTAATATAGATAATTTACATTACGATGTATATACAAAATATACCTAAGTTCACATCGAGTATCTATGTACATAACATGCTATGGAGCAGGCTATTTACATAAATGCATGGTGATGGCCAAGGGAGTTTCATATACAACCCACGGGTAACGAAACATGCAGACATAGAAAAGTATGTATACATACACATTATATACATGTGGCAACTACTGGCTCATGGCTTGGCTGCGAAAACCAGGCCAGGTTAAAAACGGGCTATAGGTGAAAAAAAATTGCCCGCAGCTTCCCTCGGGGGAACACTGAGGAGGATTCGGAGCATATAATTGGTTAACGGGGTGTTAAAGTGCGACTTACTTGGGTCGATGGCTAAATTGGTTAACGTGGTTGTGAAATGGGGTGTTAAATTGCGACTTACTTGGGTCGATGGCTAAATTGGTTAACGTGGTTGTAGGAGGGGGTGTTAAATGAGTGAACACGTACACACGTATGCGAAAGGGCGGCGCTGGTCGAAGGGACGTCGATCATTGTGTTTGTGGATTCGTTGGAATTCATTTCACCGCGACCTTGGACGTCGACGCGCCGTACAAACCAACCGACGAGCGGCAACTGAGCGAGCGAGCGCCGACCTTTAGTATATATACAGCGCGACGGCGCATGCACTGTCAGCTGTTGAATGTTCTCGAAGCGCGACGGCGCATGCGCGTCCACTGGAGAATCAGGAGAATTGTAGAATGTTCTCGAAGGGGAGAAGCGCGCGCGGCACAGATGGTGGGTGACGGTGCATGCGCGCGTCAGCTGTCGAATGTTCGAGAAGGGGGAGAAGCGCAACGGCGCATGCGCGCGCGTCAGCTGCCGATGTTCTCGAAGCGTGACGGCACATGCGCGCTACATTATACAGCTAGCGAACGTTCGTGAAGAGGAGAAGCGCACGCGGTGTGTAGAGGAGGAAGGGTGCACAGATGGTGGAGGAGTGAAGCGCGCGCGGTGTGTAGAGGAGGAAGGGATGCACAGATGGTGGAAGAAGGAGGAGGAAGCTTGCGGACGGCGCCGCACTACAAGCCTCGCGTATTAGATGCTCCGCATCTAAAATTAGTCGTATGCGTCCATCGTCCACCCACAGGAAACGGCGTGACCACTGCAGTAGAAATTCCTCTTCCCCAAGGAAGAACAATTCCTCCGACAGAAAGAACAAAAGTTCCGAGTACAATAGTTCGATAATCGGATACAAAGCACGGCGACGGCAACCCACAGCAGTGCCCTCACATCTGTTACCCCACAAACAGAAAGCCCCCGCTGCAATTAGAAGGCGGACGAAGCGACTGCCTGGGTGACGACCAGAAGTAACGAAACGATTAACTCCTGCAGGCCACGATAACCTGCGTTCACGGCTATCCAAATAATACCCTTGCAGTAACACATTGCTGAGCACGTGCTGGTTTGACTCTTGTAGTCGGCAATTGTGACGAGTGGAAGGTGGGACCATGTCCCACCTATCCTGCCTGTCTCGTGTGGGGACTACTTCCCATCCCAGGCGTCAAATAATGTCGCGGACATGGCCAGGCAGAAACTATGTCGTAATCGCGCTCCACGAGGCACGCCTACAACGTGCTAGACGGGCTGGAAGAACCAGAGGGAGCTGGAGGGCCACTTTTATATGTATACCTGCAACGCGGTTTTCTAGTATCTCTACACCATGACAAACCAGCTGTGCGTGGCGACAAGATGTTACAGCCGTCGAATAAAAATGCAGGTGTGTTATGAATTGGCGGCGCGGAATTAAGTCGTGGTTCTGGTAACAAATAAGCGTATCTCAGTACCTAAGAAGTAGAAGGCCAGATCATGCGCAGGCCACTGATCACCATGTAGCAAGCGAAGCAAGAATCTATAGAGCTAGCAGCCGGCAGCGAACAGACACAGATGGGAAAGCGAATCCACTGATGTTGCGTGGTTGTGCCAGTGCAGCACGGCAAACCAGCTCAGTTCCGCCCGACCAGAAAAAAGAGCCAGGAAGGGGTTGAATCGACCTAGTTTACTCGCAATGATGGTTGTACAACATGACAAGCGTATACCATGCACGGCCGCAAAATATAGGCTGTGCTAGGTAGCACCTTTCCAATAGAAATAAACTGTACTCTTGCACTTCCCGGACATGTCGTTTGACATCTTCATGTATTTGAACCCACGCGCGTACGTTGATATTTCGTAGCAAGTATAATAAAGCCCAAAATGCGAATACAATTGCTTATTTAAAGATGAAAATAAGGACTTCGAGAGGTGTCTGGGGAACCAATGAACAAATATTGGCATTTTGAAAATTTTAACGCCACGCCTGAAATTTTCCCATACTCAGAAAAAATGCGTAAGCTAATGGACAGGCTGTCCTTGTTCTCCGAGTACAATGTGATGTCATCGGCGAAAGCTGTAATTTTCCCCGTACAACTTACAGGTAGTGGGAGGTCTCGAATGTATAGATCATTAACTATAGGGAGCACACGAATGGTTCGAGACTAAGCATAAAAAGAACCGGAAGTAGAGGACACTCTTGGTGCACTTGTGCGGGTAGCAGGAAATGGAGTTCTTTGATAACCATCAAGAAACAACGAGCTGCGTATATTTCTGTAGGAATTTCCGATGAGTTACGAAGTTTTGCGAGAAGCCAAACACCGTTATTGCGCGAAATATGTAGCTGTGCTCAAGGCGATCGAATGCCTTTTCTTGATCAAGGGAAACCAAGAGTCCACGTGCTGATCTAGCTATCGTGTACGCAATAATGTCACGTGTAACAAAGGTCAGACTATGAATTTCTTTTACAGGTATCGAGCGTGCCTGATGATGTAGGGCAAGCACAAGGCTTTTCAAGCACCGAGAAACAACTGGATCAAGTGTTTTAACTGACGTCAAATAACGTAATCAATCTCTCTTCCTCCGGACGAACTGACAATGGGTCATGTTTAGGTATTAAAAGAATACCGTCGTCACGAAAGATATCCGGGAAATCAAAGTTCTCAAAGCAACGGCAAATAACAGAGGTGAAAGTGTCACCAATGTCATCCCAGAAGGTTAAATAAAGCTCAACAGGCTACCCATTCGGCCCAGGAGCTGCACCACGCTTCATAGAAGACAATGCCTCTTTTATCTCATCAGCTGATGGACTTGTACAAAGTTGTGCCCCTGCCTCTGGTGCAACCTCAGGCAGACCGCTAACCATTGTAAATGTTTCAGTACCATTATGATGCGCTGACATAGTCGCACGAGCCATGTTTTCGTAATAGGTTCAAAAGAGTGATCGGTTACGTGCAGGTGTTGGTGCAGCGGGAATGGCTCTAGTGGCTTGGTTAATCAACGGACTTGACTCTCTGAGAAGTCAGATTTTCGGTAAGGGCAGCACTTCAGGGTGAGCACATGGATTACGTCTGCAACACCAAGCAGCGATGCTGCCGCAATAAGGCGTTGGAAACGGCTCCGTAGATCTCGCTGTCATGCGCGCGTCAAAGGAGCTAGTCTGTCGACCCGAAGAGCAGTGCGTAGCTTTGCGACCGTGTCTGCAAGTTCTTCCGACATACGCTGTCTCAAAGCACGGCCTTCAGCTGAGCAGTTTAAACGCCCCTGCATCTTGAGCGCGTCCCAGGATCGTGAACTATTGATCCAAAAAGGAAGCGAACAAGTAAAATCGGAGCGCGAACGCGCATCGTGCAGAACGCGATGTCAAGACGCCATGCTCTCACTGACGACGAAAAGGGAAAACAAGACTCGCGTACTCGTGGTTGATGATCGGAGACATAAGCAGGCCCGGGATACTGGTAATGATAACACATAGCATCGCGACACACACAAAGCTATAGCGCACTTGGCATGTGGAGGCGATCCAGCCTGCTAGACGACGAGCCACAACGCCAAGTCCAGTGATATCCTGATCCATGTACTTCTCTGTACGCATTTATAAAGAGAAGTGCTGGACAAGGCGACACAGCCCGCGTGCGTTCCATTGTGGTCGACCCCATCCCCGGCCCTGCACGTCACCTCGGGTATCTAACACACTGCTAAAATCACCAGAGAGTATTACATGCCGACCGTGGAGACAATACACGTCCAGGTCACGTAAAGAAATTATCACAATTTGCTGCTTAGACAGGCCAATAAATTCATAGAATACTAACGTGAATGACGACAGCAGGCAGTCGAAAGCCAGTACACCGACAATAGCCCATCATAGAAAACGTGGTGATGTCGCAGAAGAGTTCAGTTATAAAACTGCCTGTTTAGAAAAAGTGGTTAACAATTTAGAGCACTTGGTATTCTACTATGGGAGAGCATAAAGCAGTCTCCTGGGCCCCACACTTGATGAAGCCGCGTTGTCAAAAATTACGCCGTGAACGAGTTCGTGTGTTTAGATAAAGTGGTTAGCGATTTAGAGTTCTCCATTGCACGCATGCCGTTCAGCCAGATGTGTTTATAAACATTGTGTGTAATGGTTTAGAAAACTTTGTACTCTACTATAGGAGAGCAGAAAGCCGTCCATATCGTCATCACAACGAGCGATTGTTGCCCTCGCGGTCCCTGACGACAGTGCAGCTCGGGCCGACTGGGGTGGTCCTACGCCAACTTCTGACGCCGGTCTTCGACGATGACGACGACAGCGTAGCTCTGACCGACTGGATTACCCCTCCGCCGTCTCCTGTCGCCGACAAGAGCTCTCGCCAGTGGTGCCCCGTCCTCGGACTCCTGCGACGGTCTCCATCTTTCCTATCTTCTCCTCACTTCCGTCGTTCGCTGTCCCTGCGCCTCGCTCTCTCCTTCCCGCTCTTTCTATCTATATACCTTTTAATCCTATCCATACCCACACCCCTCGTGAGCTACTGTAGAGGTGCCCTCACCCTGAGAGACAGTTACGGGGCTCACTTTTCTTTTCTTTTCGTTTAAAATCACTCCCCCCACATCATCGCTACAGAGGAGAAGTGTGTTAAGAACAAAATTTTGGGTAATGATATAGAGTACAAGGAGAGCTGAACGCCATCCCGCGGGCATCATACTTGATGCGCCCGTATAGACAGAAATTCGAATACACATAGCGCATCTCGAGGGGGGTGGGAGTAGAAAAAGTGTGTAACGATTTAGAGTACTTGGTACTCTACTATGGGAGAGCTGAATGCCGTCCCTTGGAAGCTGTGGGTGTGGTTGTGTTTAGAAAAATGGGTTAACGATTTAGAGTACCATTTGTACTCTACTATGGGAGAGCATAAAGCCGTCCCTTGTGCGTTGTTGCACTCTATGTCATCGATGACAGATTTTTACAGCTTACTTGAAGGCACCGCGAATTATCTATATGTATTGTCCTAAATCCAAGAAACCTGATATAAAGACCTGGTGAAACCAAAAAAAAAATATCAATATAACAGCTTACCACATGAAGTCATCCTCACATTTTATATGAAATATGCAAAACAAAGCAACTTGCGCTGGACTTTTATGAATAAACTGTCTGTTTTGTCTGTTTTCAAAAGTTATTAGTGTTATATTGTCCAGAAATTGCCTTTCGGCAGCATCTGCTCCAAACGGCAATAAAAAGGTGACACGTACAGTCGCGGCCTCTGGTAGCGGTCTACGAAACGCTCTACGGGCACAACTCAACTGCGCGCCGCGAGGTGGCCGCGCCTCTGCCTCTCAACGTCATGGCGCTCTTGATTTGATTAGAAACAGTTGCAAAAATTAGGGGTCCCTAAAGCTTCGCCTTTAGGAGTTGCACGCGATAGCGTCATCCTGTTTCTAGCACGTATTTCAAACACTTGGTGCACGAAACCTTTTCGAATTCGCTATGTACCTTCTATACGTGGCATTAAGAGAATAGGCGCAGTAGCGTGTGTGCATTTTGTAGTGGGGTACCGAATTTCAACCACGGAGCCATCATGATAATGGGCGCTTGGACCTCCCATTGTTTCTGCAATATTTCATATGCGTTGTGTACGTGAAAGATGAAACGCGTTGTGTTCGTGAAGCATGAAAGCTACTATCGCTGCATTTCCAAGCTGACGTTCTTTGCGCTGGTTTTGCAAGCAGAGGCGTGGCAGTGTGATAAAACAACCGCTTGCCTCGCAAACGACCCGGGTTCGGTCTCCACTCTGCTCTAGGAATTTTTATCATATATACGATGCTGAAACGTTTCGTATGTGATGTCCAATAAGTCCGTATGTTTCCGTAAGAATCTTACAGAAATATATGGAAAATATGTGGAAAATATTCGGAAACATATGTATTCCGTGTGGAAACATATGGAATTATTGGACTCGCATACGGAACGTTTCAGTAGGGATATTCATTTATTTTATTTGCATCATCCTCAATTTTTCGGTCACGCATAAAATGCTTTTTCTTTCACAACCAATGACGCCGATGCCGATCCCGTAATTTCTGCGAGACGAGCTCTTTTAACAAAGGCAACGACAGACGTACTGTGCCGTGTTAGTCCGTCACCCCCGGAAGCTTTTCAGGCCTGCGCGTCACGTGACGTGACGTCGACGACGTCACATCGCGCCGGCCGGCCGGCCGCCCTTCGCTGGGTGGCTGCGCCAGCCGCGAGCGCCCTTCACGCCTACCGACTCGGGCGAGGTGCCTTGACACCATGTCCGCACGATTTATCAAGGTATCGATTGATTGTATGGTTTAACGCGCCGACGCAACGCAGGCGATGAAGCGCGCCGTAGGGGAGGGCTCAGGATCAAGTTTGACTACCTGGGAATCTTTATTGTGTGCCGAAATCTCGTACACACGGGCGTTTTTGCTTTTCGCCTCCATCAGAAATGCGGCCGCCGCAGCCGGGTATCGAAACCGCGCCCTAGTGCTCAGCAGCGCTACGCCTTAGCCACTGAGCCACCGCGGTTGGGGAACTTATCAAGGTATCAAGAAATAATGAATATCGTGAATGGAATAATGCATATTTATTTATCACAGCCAGACGCCGTCTGTACAAATATCACAGTGCGCATTGTTCTCGGTCCAGGCAGACGACAGGCAACACAAGATGTTGCCCTTAATGCTGAAAATATGCCAAAAGTACAAAACACAATATCTTGCCACATAAAACTCAAAACAAAACAGATTGTAACAGCAAAAACATCCCCGAGCTTTGGAACAGAAAAAGCACACTCATTTAAATTGTAGATTAGAGGAAAACATACCATTCGTTTATCATAGTAGCAGTAGCAACACAAGGTATCAGGTTCAAACACTTGCCAAAAAATACAATACATAAGAACACTGGTGACTAAATTGTGGTCCACAGCATGATAAATGACAGAAAGAAAAGTAATTGTACTGCCACAGGTAGGTGCATGTCCTAGGGAAAAAATCAAACAAAAATCTAAGAAAAAACAAATCACAGTGCACAACATGTCTGTACACAGAGTGCACAAGGAAAGTGTACACAGCTTAGGTACCAAAACGGACTGTACAACTGCTACAGTAGGCACCGAGGCAGTTAGAGTTAAAAAAAAAGAAAAAAGTACAGCACTTTTAAAAGCTAACAACTTGTAAAGAGATACAAAACTGGAAACAAGGCTCATTTTACATAAGGCAGAAGTATACCAAGGAAATCAAGTCATGACATGCAATCAAATACACTCTGTGCAGTTTCACAAGAATAAATGTGAAGAGAAAGACGCGACACTTGGAAAATTACTTTCCAAGAAAAATTCGGGCCTTTCTATTTTTCGCCTTCTGATCTTTTTCAATGCGTAAAAGATCGTTCCTTTGCTTGCACAAGTTGTTGAGCATTATATTTGCTGCACAGTTTGCAACCAATGTGATGAGGAGCTCGTAGGTGTGCCCGTTTTCACACGTATCTATGTCCTCAAGCCTTGGCAGAGAGTCCAGTGTAAGTTGCCGAACGACATTCTTTTGGTTCGGCCCATGGAGAAACTGGGTAGAGGTACTTTCCGTCATGAGCTTTCTAACTACAACCTCTGTGTACATAACTACTGTGATTACAAGAGCAGAAGGAAATTTGAGGCCACCCCGATCCAGTTGTGCGATTAAAGAATGGGTGTCCTCTCCTGTTTCGGCCGTATTTCGGGTAACGACCAATTGCCTCTGGCAGCTTTCACACTTGAGAACTTTCATTGCAGCGTGTGCACAATACCCACCAACATAACCAATCACCGGCATTTGTGCTCTGAGCTCATCAAGGTCAGCATCGCTAACATGAACACTAAAAGAAGTGCCCGCATCCCTGACACTGTCCGTCTCTTCGATGCCTCTGAGATCATCGTTGCTCATCCTTGGAAGGGCATTTTGAAGGCGAATCCTTCCCTCGGTTTCGCAAAGCGGGCGAACAGATATGTGATACTGCCCACCAGCCATCTGCCTGTACTGTCCAAAGCGACTCTCGAGGGTATCCGTCTGGACTTTCCCTAGCAGAATATACTTAAAGTGAAGCTCACTAACGCAGTACTTCACCAATGCCAAAAGGGATTGAGCAGAGAGCCTCAAGGCACTCAATGTCTCCTGGGTAAGTACTCCGGTGTCGTGCCTATAAAATTCCCACACATCGAGCCATGTGATAAAAGCGCTTAGAAAGCTTGCCTTTGGGTCATCTGTGTGGTTTGACATGGGCTCTTCGTAAACATTACGGTGATGGAAGCCCTTACTAGGTGTCTTTACATTGACAATGCTCCACCAACGAAGAATTATTTTGATGAACTCGGCGGTTGCTGTAGCATGTTGAAAATCAGTATGACCCTTGCGAGCGGCCAGGGCTTCGGCTACGTATGGATTAAAAACCTGCAGTACGAGTTTGACGTCCTGTCGTTCAAAGCTGCTTGGATTTAGAGCTTTTGACGTCAAGCCATACCCAGACTTCAGAAGCAGGGGTGACTCCCCTTTATGCAAATCTCTCAAATGCTTAAATGAAGCAGTCATCTTGCATTCGGGATGAACTTCATTGTTCGAAAGCTCGAAGCGTGGGTAGAAAAAGCAAGTTCCAGCATTTTTCTGGTTGAGCCAGTTATTTCTTATGCATTTAAATAGATGCACAGCATCCACCACGTAAAATAACGGCCGATCTGGGTCTGCCGGATGCGGGTAAACAGGGCTAAGCTTTGGTTCTGGCAGAAACATCTTCATTGCCTTCCTGTTCAGCGAGTTATTGTCACAGACAACGGCTATGACCCTGTATCCAATTTCTTCTAAGCCCAAGATCACCTTCTTCAGCATGCAATGAAGATCTTCACCCTGTAAGGCTTTTACCGGAAGAATGTGCGCCACCTCCTTGAATGCGCTCAGCAAACTTTGTATCATAAACACGTGCACCGATGTGGCCGCTTCGTTGGAGTTAACTGCTGCACCACATATGTTCCCACCTTTGTAATCTAAACAAGGTTTGATATAAATCTCGTCAAGCATCAGCGTCACAGTGTGTTCATGTGCCTGCAGATGTTTGAATCTCTGAGACACATACTGAAGGAAAGTGTCGTCAGAAGAATCAACTTGTGGGCACATTTGAATAGACGAGCACACTTTTCTAATAGTGCTTGGGTGGGGCAAAGTTAGTGCACCTGTGCTTCTCAGGAACTTGTAGGCATGTGGTGATATTGTACGCAAGATGCATGCAAAGACCATCACCTGTGCGCTATACTGAATGCGCTTTGCAGAAAGGAGTAGTAGCTGCTCCTTCATAAAGTTCACCGTCTCTTTCTTGCCTTCATCAATGCTGGCTTCCAATTTGTCCAGAAGGGAATGTATTGCTTGAGCCAGGTGGCGATAAGTGCAGCGCTCCTCAGACAGCATCGACAGGTTGTTCAAAATTTCCAACAAGGAACTTACTTTTTGAACTGAGTCTGGTACAACAGCGCTACCAAGGTTCTTGATTGGTGAACCTTGATAGCAGGCAAAGACTTCAAGGTTTGCAAACACGGTCAATGACGCATTCAAACAAGGTTCACGATAGTCGATAATGTTCAAAAACATGGAGCACTCTTCTTTATGAATCACAGTCCACTTCGGAGACACTGACACCCCTTGCAGGCGAGCCCTTAGTTCTTCGAGGGACGAAAACCGGTCTCGTTCTTGCTCCGCTTCATATGACGCCAGCGACTCTTCTACAGCACGGGCGAGTTGGGAGGCTTCTTGTCGGCTCCTCTTGGCGTCAGGGGTTTCTCTCGTGCTCTTGTCTCGTACTGAAAGGTAGGACGGACAGCCGGGAAATACCGTTGGGACAGATCCAGGACGCAACCGTGGTACTGGGGGTGCAACTTCAATAACTCTCCCAGTCCTTGGATCCGTGTACGATGTCGTCTTCTCGATGCATGAAGCGTCGAAATGATCCGCGCACACCTGCACAAACGTTTCAAGAACGTCTGAGACGCCACTTCTCAAAAGAAAAAAATGCGCTCCCGTTTGCATGACCGCGTTTACAGTCCGTGTAGCTAAAACAATGTCTACCTACGTTCGCAAGCATCTAAATAAAAGCGCTGCGCTAAGCGGTACAAGCAACATGAAAGGAAACGCGGGAGCGTGATGTCACCGCACTCCACGAAGCGCTTCCACCGAGAGCTTGCAAGAATGGACGACACCACGGCACTGTTAGTGAACAAAGCGCAGCTGACCATCCTTGCTGCGAACGCTGCTGGCGTCAGCGCTTCGCGAGGCCCGGCGGCCACACGCTCAAGTATTTCCCATCATAGGTGATTTCTACCCGAACAAGCAACGACAAGCTAAGAACAGGAGCATCTCAAATTCTTACCTTAGTGCACGAAGTCGGCACGAAGTCCTTCCTAGGAATGGCGCGTAGCCATTGTTTGAGAGCGTCGGCGTCTTTAGGGAAGGAAAACACTTGTATCTTCTTTCCTGTTTTGTAGTTGCCGGTGCATCCGGGTACACAACACTTATTCGGCATTGTCGCATCACTCCAGCATCACGCACGGAAACGAAATTGCCGCAAAACAACAACGGAAAGCAACAAACGCGAAACACCGTCAACACCACGCCGCCGAACCGTCACCACCGCCGCCCGCACTGCGCTCGCTGCCGCTGCGGCTTCCCCGAGAGTCGGCCGGCCGGAAATGACGTCAGATTGCTGGGCGCAGGCCTGAAAAGATTTTCCGGGGGTGACGGTTAGTCACGCTGTAAATGATGAGCTATTCCTTCCGCCTAGATAGAGAGAAGTTCATCGTGACAGAAAAGCGGAGATGTAGGCCTCAATGAATTGTTCGGCCTGATGTCCAGCGTTAAGAAAGGGGAGGAGGTGGTAAACAGAGGAGCAAGGAGGTGTTGACGACGGTAAGGAAAGTGCCGATCAAGCAAAACTTTGAATGTCCCAAAGCAATTTACGGCATCTTGTCGAGTTCTGTCTCTCGCAAAAACTTGTACAGCGCTTCCAAAATGTAGTCTTGAAGACGATGTGGTCTTAACAGACCTTTTATGTACTTATTCTTGTTGCTTCTTAGTTTTCAGAAAAAGGAGGCCACATAATTTATTTGCGTGTACAACCTTACTGACCGCATTACGACTGTGTTTGGCATTCGCTCGTCGCTATATGCACCTTATCGTAAAAGAACTTGTTGTTGGGGCTAGTTGGTAGAGCATTTATAAAGGTTAATTCAAGCGCGAAAACACGACACGATCACTCACACACGCACACATCCATGCATCAGCGCTGTGTGATGCATGGATGTGTGCGTGTGTAAGTAATCGTGTCGTGTTTTCGCGCTCGAATTAAGCTTTAGAAATGCACCTTATCGCCCGCGCAGACAGTCTGCGATGTATGTGGCACGGCGAGGTATGTGGCACTCCGGAGACTACTGAACACCTTTTGTGCTTCCGCTCAGAAGCTTTTGATTACGCGTTTATATGCTTATCTCGTTAGAACGAATCTGTAGTACAAAAAGTTCACAAACAGGAGAGCTGAAATTCTAAACTGCGTTTGAAAGGCTGAACTATCAAATGAGCCGCGGAGAGAAAGGAAAAGAGTTAGTGCACACGATCCCTCTTACTCTAACAAACTGTGAGTATAACAAGCTGTAACTACACTATACTCAGTCACAACTTGAAGAAAACGTCAGAGTTCCTCCCACAGCCATCGCTGTCTCTCTCGGAGAAAATTTGCATCGGTGCCCCGCCCAACAGCGCTCACTCCTTTTTGTGATGTCAAGCACTCTACGAGTATTACCGATTGCTGACGTTTCTATAGAAACCCATTTTTTCGTTGCTGCCCTTAGGTCAAAAACCTGAATGTCTTGGTAAATTTCTTCAGAGATTTATGACTGTTGAGCCAAATGTGTGAGATTATTATTATTATTATTATTATTATTATTATTATTATTATTATTATTATTATTATTATTATTACAATAAAGTTATAATATATACGGGGTGGGGCACGTCGAACCTGCCGAGGCGGGTCGGGTGACGTGATACATTGCCCCGATGCATTTCTTCCGCCATGTAACGCGCCAGGCATGGCTCTGTGACGGCGAGCTCACCAAAGTTGCCTAATTTCTCAATTGACCCAGTGTCTGAGGAGGTGCCACTGTTCTTATAGAATTACTTCCGAATATACTGACGTTTTTCAGATGTCCAGTCACATCTTGCAACAGTTGCCAAAGCAGTGCCGACACGGCCCGGTGGCACCGACCTAAAAATCAATTAGTGACGCGAACACTGTTTCACCTGCCGGTATTTTAAAAAACCTATTGCACTGTTCCCGGTGTTACAGCACGGGCTTGTAGTCCTTTCGACCCGTGGCCAAAAACCAGAATTAATCACAAGGAGGACACATATCTTGCTATGGCGACCATTTTTTCCCATAAATGTGGTAGGTTTTACTTTGACTTATATGAAGATTGAAATCATGCCTTGAAGCCAAATTGAAAAACGAGCATGGGCTCTCAGCTCACGTGATTGCATTGTTGTATTGAGTTTTCTTCTGAAACCAACCCAGCGGCATTTGCAATATCATTAGTCTCACGCAGCTGAGGTTTACGGAACACCAGAACATGAAAAAAGTAAGAAAATAAAAAACAGCCATAAACAAGTTGAACACGCCTTACTTGACTCTGAAGCCATTCAAAAATATCACGTTTGAAAGAGAAATTTCAAGGTGCAACACTTGCAAGGGTTGTCCCTCCTAGCAAGGAGGGGCCAGGACCCCCATGATCCTCCGTAACTTACGCCACTGCACTCAACCATGGGCCCATGTATGTCAAATCATATCAAGCGCCACTGCCCATATCTTGACCAAACGAAGGCACTGTTGTCACTCACCACGGCGTCGGTGCCCTGCGTCCGGGTTGCGAACTGGTCTCGGCCGCCTGCGGGTATCGCTGCGACGAGGCGAGGCGACGCGTCGGCCGGGGCGGCGACGTGGGCCTCAGCGGTATTCCCGTGGCGGGACACCAGTGCTCGAGCGACTGCACCATGTCCAGGGCCTCGCGTCGCAGCTGGCTACCGTGAGAGTGGCACAGGTCGCAGCAACCCTCTACCAGGGGAGAGTGATAGTCGAGCTGGGCCAGTCTCGAGGCCACCACAGAGGACACCCGTTCGTCCACCTGGGCAGCACATGAGCATTTCACCGCCTTTCCCATGCACTAACTGAACACTTTTCCAACACTTATTGCTTTCAGTATTCATTTTCAAGTGCGGAACGCTGTAGGGGCTCGGGTTCCGGTACATGACCTACTACACTCCTGACCTGCCCAGAGAGCACCTCTTCCAGCGCCCACGTTCTAGTTCATACCTTCTGCCGCTAGGGCCGTCACCTACGAGCGGCGTGGCGCTAGTCAGCACCTGCTCGCTGACGTCATCTTCACTCTTTGTGGTCAAATTTTGACCAACAAAGCACTCGTAGTGCGTATTTATGATCCAAAATTTAGAATTATTCAGAAATAATAATACTAAAAGACATTCAGAATTTTTTTGCAATAAAATGCACGCTACCACGCATAGGCTGCCCTACATCGTGTAAATCTACGGGTTCCCACGTTTGTCAACCAGTGTGCTATAAATACTCAAGCGCTCTGAACACCTTGCTTAACCAGCAATGTATGGGAAGAAATAGTCACATATATGCCGCCAGTTCACTACAGAATGCAGGCATTCTTATACCAGCGCCTACAAAACAACCGTAAAGAAACAGACGAACAGGTTATAGGTAGCGCCACCAATGGTGAGCGGTTGAACGAGAGCGGGGACACGCGCTCCCATAGGAACCCCGCTATCTGAACAGGTCAGGAGTGTAGTAGGTCATGTTCCGGTATGCTGTCATTTACAGCCGTCTGCTGTCTTACGTAGTCGCTTGTCACGCCGACAAAACCATCAAGTATGGCCATGGAAAGCTGGTGGCATATTAGTGAGAGAGAGAGATGGAGTGAAAAAAACGGTGAGGAGGAGAGAACGCAGAGTGTGAGAAGGCACCACAGCATCAAAAAATGAAGGGCTTTCTTTCCCGCCATGGAATACTAGAAGACTGCACGTTTGTAACGCCGGCGCGCTCTTGCCTGTGAATAGCAGCGTTGCCGAAGAGCCGGCGAATCACTGCTCCGCACTTTTCCAAGCTTTCATGCTCAGTGCAGCTGCATAAAAGTTTGCTTTAGCGATTAAAGAACAGGACTAATCGATACCAACTGCCACTAACAAATCACCGGTAATCAAGCTTACTTATTTGGCTGAACGTGAAGTGGTTGCTTCACTAGCCCCAGTCTAAGGTCTCTGTGTATTCACACACCTTCCAGCTGCCACCGCTATTTCTCTAGTTTACGTAAGTGTATATACGCGCACATACGAACACACCGCAAATATACCTAAGGGTGGCTGACCTCTCACCCCACAAAAAAAAAAAAAAGCTGGCTACGCCACTTGGGCGACCCAGCACACCCGTGAGGTGCCGTCGAGGCATGCCCTTGACTTCCCCTCATGGGAGGCTTAGGCCCAGCCACCTAAACCTGCTGGTTTCTCATAGTAAAGTTTATTCCTCCTCCTCTAGGTTACGCCAGTGGTGAAACACAGGTCTTTCATGCGCGTCCAGCATGTCCTCGACTTTTCCATCGCTAACCTGCATCGTATACGAAATGCATATGCCAACTGTCGCCGTTACTTTTTAAGGTTTCTTCACTGCGTTAAAGTTGAAGCAACACAGTCACGTGTGCGTAAAACGAGTGAGGTTCTAACACGGCACGTACGGTCTGCCTACTTCGACATCTGCGCCGGAATAACCCCCCTCATCCTTTCTTTCCTTGCTCTCTCAGCAAAACATCCGCCACCAAAGAGCAAAGTGAGCAAACAAGCAAACAAGAGTGCGAACGTGCCCAAGCTCCGTTTTACACGGTCACGCTTCAACGCGCTTTGCGGGCATCCTGCGAGCAGCTGGGACAGGAGACGGGGGAGGTGTGTGGTTGTTGCGAATGAGATGGCTCGCGCCGTGCCCAGGACCACAGAGTGTGGACAGTTAGGAGTGGGCTAAACAACGGCAAAAAAAATGCTAATGGTTTCTCTTGTTATTAGTAAATTTCCCTCTCCGAAACACCGAAACCACCACGGTCTCTGTCCGCATCAACAAGCGTGCCCAGCAGTACAGCATTACCAGATCCATTAGCACATGTGAATGACGACAGTGAGTAAAAAAAGGAAAAGAAAAAAAAATGCAATTCAAGAGAGTTTTTCGCTGAGATGGTTGGTTCATTACTTGAGAAAAAATGGCTATGTCGCAAAGAGGACGGCAACAAAGTGAAGACACGAACTGAAGCCCGCGTTTGTCAGTTCGTATCTTCACTTCGTCTCCGTTTTCCTTGCTGCATACCAATTTTTCTCGAGTATATAACTTCTCGAGGGCTGCGCATATAGAACTACAACATGTGTAGGCTAGTTCCCGATTGTGCTCCCTTTATGATAGAGATAAGTCCAACAAATTAATACTTCAAACATCATGCCATTGTTTCACTCAATAAACAAAATTCTAAAAGTACAAGCTCCTTGACTAGGATTCAGCCTTGCTGTTTCGAATATTCTGTTCTTGGGAACGTGCTCATTTGGACATTACCACCGAAATGTTGTCGCGAATGTTGTAATCTGACAACTAAAGCAATACGCCGTTCTTGCTACATTTATAGCGCTGCCAATCAGATTTACTTCAATTAGTTAAGGAGTTTTACAGCTGCGATGCAGATCAAACTAGTTACATGTTCTCACCCGATTCTCGCCCTGTATACATTTGAATAGGTCGCGAGTAATCAATGGAGAAAAATAACATCATCATCATTAAAGCGACTACAGCACCTAATTCACTATCACAATTTGTCTTGTGTGGGCCGATTCATGTGCGTTCAAGAACAAGCTGGCAAGATGGTAGCACATTTTGTCCTGCACTGCGTTTCGGCGAGCTATTTTATTCCGTCGTCAGCTGGCGTACAAATTTAAATTCAACTTCAAATTTATTTCCACCTTGTACAATCTCACAGATGGAGGACAACGGGAAAAAAAGCTGCCGAGAGGCGGCTTGATTAGTCCGTAGCCCAAAATAATCTATGGCATGTGGGCAACAGCAAAGACAAAAAAACTCTTCACAAAAGGAAAACACCAAAACGTACGATTAGTGCAGATTAAAAGCAATATACAAGTGCCTGCAAAAAAACCATGCAAGAATACAACGCCAGAATCAATAAAATTAGCTTTTTATACAAACATAGATCTAAGTGCAACTGAGGAGCAACAAAACAAATCAAAATCGATTGACTGATGATGGTTTAACAATGATGGTAAAGATACCACGCCCGTACAGACAACCTAGTTATTCCAGCTTAGGTCAGCTTGCTATTCGAACGAAACTATTTGCAGTAACGCAAACAATGCCACCGCCGCCCAGCAGCAACACACAGACCACCGCATGTGGCAAGTTGGCAGATTTGGCAGCATACGAGTGCTCCGCTTCATGCAGCGCGTGGTGTCGCACATTCCATAGCCAAATGGCGGCCGCCGGCGGTCCACGTGGTTTACAGCCGGTGATGCCTAGAGCTTAATTTGGGCTGAAACTTTTTTTTTCGGTCTATTTTTCACAAAATAGAACAGCTGGCGAAGCGTACGGGTGTGGTATCAGTCGTTCCTCATTACAATGCCTAGTCATAATGGGCCATACACTTCCATTGTTCACTGGGTATAGCAAGTTGTTCGGTGACCATGTGGTGGCGCCTTTAAAAACAAAATAGACATTTGGCGTCAATTTCGTTTCGGAAACCATCTTTCAAGTATACGCAACACTTCACCAAATTGGTCAGCGATGCATATTTAAAAATCAACTCTCCAGTTGGTAACGTATTCTACGGGGACAGTTAGGCTTGAAAGGTGCGTGTCTATGCAAGGTGGGGGGGGGGGGGGGCTGCTGCGGCAGTCGCCACGCAAAAATGGGCCGATGCTCGCTCATGCGTAACTGAGTGCAAAGCAGTACTTAGAATACGCGAGGGTACGGCCGGCCCGCTCTCTAGCCACTGAGCCTCTTTGAAGCTCGTGAAACCAATCATTTACGGCCCTCCACCATTCGTCATCGGCGGCAGATGCGCTATCGCCCCGATGAGACCAGGCCGCCGCGCGCGCTGCTCGTAATTATAACTGCGACGGAGAGAGGGCGCTTCGGTCGGCCCCACGCAGCCACGCGCGCCTGTATCACGTTTGCTCGAACAGCTAGATGGGTTATTGGTTAAGGGAAGTGGGTAAAGGGGTTGTAAAAGCTGCTTGAAGGCTTTAAAAGCTGCGCGCGGATAATTAGGCTGGGCTTAAACAAGACGGCTCGACAAACAGAATAAGCGGGCAAGGTCAGTAGAACGGCGGTCGCGGGATCCGATAGCGGATCCAGGCGCGCATCGTAAAATCGAACCGTTTGTATCTGTACGCAGAAGCAAACAAAGCGCGCTGTTTTTTCGCCTACGTGTATAGATTGTGGCAGTCTTGGTCCCGGTTTGGGACACGCATTATGGTCGACCGTTCACAAACGCGTGAGGTTTTGCACAATTTGAGGCCAAGGTTGA
Organism: Rhipicephalus annulatus; assembly: GCA_013436015.1. Classification (NCBI taxonomy): domain Eukaryota; kingdom Metazoa; phylum Arthropoda; class Arachnida; order Ixodida; family Ixodidae; genus Rhipicephalus; species Rhipicephalus annulatus. The sequence goes on from WOVY01003134.1 coordinate 187,628, forward strand.
TAGATTTGTGGGGTTTAACGTCCCAAAACCACCATATGATTATGAGAGACGCCGTAGTGGAGGGCTCCGGAAATTTCGACCACCTGGGTTTCTTTAACGTGCACCCAAATCTGAGCACATGGCCTACGACATTTCCGCCTCCATCGGAAACGCAGCCGCCGCAGCCGGTATTTGAACCCGCGACCTGCGGGTCAGCAGCCGAGTACCTTAGCCACTAGACCACTGCGGCGGGGCTTGCACAATTTGAGGCCAAGGTTGTGAAAACTCACATGAAATTGATGGCAGCCGGACTTGGCTACCGTGACGCAAGTAGTTTATGACTGCTGGATACGTGACAGATTCTACAAGCATAGGTCGGCGAACTCACTCTCGAGTCGAATAACTCGTACTCATTCAGGCTGAGATCAAGCCATGAGTCTGAGTCCGGGTGAGTAATAGTTTCGTGAATCTGAGTCCGAGGGAGTTCGCCTCAAAAAAAGTTCGCTGAGTGCGAGTCAGTCCAAACAGCCACATATATTTCTCGAGTGAGTCTGAGTGAGTTCCGCTTTACTTTGCCGACTTTAGGGGCTATCTAGTCATCTTTAGCATTACTATCAGCCTTACCTTGATAAATATTTCTTATGCTGTCATCTACTCCAGCAAAATAATGAGGTTACTGATTTGCAAGTACTCGAAACTCGTTTTTGAAGATACTATTTCAGGGGGTGCCAAAAAGAGCACCGATCGCATGAGATATTGGCGTTAAGGAGCACAGACACCATGGTTTAGCACCCCGCCGCGGTGGTCTAGTGGCTAAGGTACTCGGCTGCTGACCCGCAGGTCGCGGGTTCATATCCCGGCTGCGGCGGCTGCATTTCCAATGGAGGCGGAAATTTTGTAGGCCCGTGTGCTCATATTTGGGTGCACGTTAAAGAACCTCGGGTGGTCGAAATTTCCGGAGCCCTCCACTACGGCGTCTCTCATAATCATATGGTGGTTTTGGCACCTTAAACCCCACATATCAATCAATCAATCAACCATGGTTTAAGAAGCTAGTTCTAGGCTACCGGACTCATGAGTCGACCTACTCGGACTCATTCATACTCAGATCAAGCCATGAGTCTGAGTAAGTCCAGGCGAGTAATGTTTTAATGAGCTTGAGTTGATTGATTTGTGGGGTTTAACGTCCCAAAACCACCATATGATTATGAGAGACGCCGTAGTGGAGGGCTCCGGAAAAGGTGAGTTTGAGTCTGAGGGAGTTTGGTTGAAGAAAATTATTGTGAGTCTGAGTCTGAGTGAGCCATGAATGAATCTGAGTGATATTCACCAGTTTTGCCGACCTTTGTCCACAAGACATTGCTCCAGTTCATACGCAACTCTGGCCTAACAGCGCACGTTTCATGTAGGCATACGCACAAAATATTATGCCTGAAGGGCTATCTATAGCCGGAATCAAAAAATATTTGGATAAAATATATTCCAGATGTCTCAAACCAAGCCCAGCTGGCAGGCCACCATCACAAAATTCAAGCCCACAATGACCGGAACAGTCAAGATAGTGGAAACCAGAAGCGCTGGGGGAGGAAAGGGGGGGGGGGGGAGTGAGTCTTAACAAGATGTCAACCAACGTTTCCTTTTGAAATAATACCTTTCCCGAATTGCAAGACTGAATGTTGGCGGGGCACATGCAGAGCCTGAAACAGCGCGCCTAGGCGGGGACAGCTACAGGAAGCACACATACACTGCGCTGCACACACACACACACATGTACGCATCGCTTTGTATGATGTGCCCCTTGTAGCTTTCTGTCCCATTCAGGCGCACTGTTTCGCGCTTTGCATTCCGGAATTCCATGTAAGGGTCATTTCTGAAGGTGAGTCGACTCCCGGTTTCCAGGCACACATCGGTTCTGATTCCCACCGTGGCTAAAATCTGGGCACCGATTGTCAAATAGTTTTCGTGAGACCAGTCCCATACCTGTGGCTTTGCCCACCGAGATGCCATCAATTACAATGTGCCAGAAAATGATGCCAGTACTAATCACCAAGGTCAACAGTTTGTAGTCGCATGCCGCGGTTTGTTTTAAACTTTAGTCAACCAGGACTGCTTATTGCTTTCCCATAGCCTGTATAGTACATCGTACTCTAAATAACCGAACATTTGTTCTAAACACAATTCTGTCGTCGTTGTGGAAGAGGAATGCCTACGGCAGTGGTCATGTCATTTGCTGTGGGTGGTCAACGGACGTGTGCGGCTTCTATTTCATCTGGCCTGCATAATTCTTGTAGCCAGGTAGCCATATAGCAGTTGTCACATGCATGTAACACGTAGGCGTATGTCCGTATCCGTAGAACTTGTTGTTCATAAGAAATAATTGGCATCAGATTTTAATTATGTAAACAGCCTACATCATTCATAACATCTGACGTACATATTACTTTCATGGCCGTGAAGTTGCGTATATAGTGTGTATATATCCTATGTCTATTGCGTAAAATGTCATTTGCGTAAATTACAATAAGTTTGTGTGTCCAGTACCATGTGTTTCGGACATCCCGAGTACTTGGAAATTTTTGTCATAACGTTCCTTGTATATTGTGCTTACTCGTTGTGTATGCGTTCATTACTGTCCTTGTTGTACAGACACCATGTCCAAATGTCTCTTACGTACTACGTCGAAATAAACTCTTTCTAAACATGTAAAGACGACTTTTTGCTCTTCCACAGAAGAGTACCGAGTACTCTGAATCGTTAAATACTTTTTCTAAGGACACATTTATGTCCGCCCGACCGCGGTGGTCTAGTGGCTAAGGTACTCGGCTGCTGACCCGCAGGTCACGGGATCGAATCCCAGCTGCGGCCGCTGCTTTTTCTATGGAGGCGACAATGCTGTAGGCCCGTTTGCTCAGATTTTGGGTGCACGTTAAAGAACCCCAGGTGGTCAAAACTTCCGGATCCTTCTACTACGGCATCTCTCATAATCATATGGCGGTTTTGGGACGTTAAGCCCCACATATCAATCAATCAATCATTTATGTCCACTCTCTGCAAAAATAAATTTCTCTGAACACAGCTTGGTAAGGTGAAGGGAGAGAGAACACAACTTCATTGCTCGTAAAGTTGACAAGTGGGCGAGTTCGAAACTACGCATGTTTGTACATGGCCTCCGAGATGGCGGGCGCGCGGGGCACACCTCTGCGCGCCCACCATCTCAGAGTCCATGACTTGCAAAAACCAGCACGGACACTTTCCTTCTCGGCATGTGCTCCGTCCAGTTCGCGCTGATGTTTACAAACATGCAACTTTATTCTGTGTGAAACCATGGACCACTAGCGAAAGGTCCACGGGCTGCGTCTTCGAGACCTCCGTGTATTTGATGGGACTTAATTATATTCACAACGTAACTCAATGTCTATTTACTTAGCAGTTAGTCATATGTCGACATAAAACAAATTAAATCATCCACTAAAATCTAATAGTTATCTGCTGACAGTAACCATTTCTGAAGCACAAAAAATATTTCTAAATTTACACTATATAGACGCCACACCTCAAGCGCAAATACAATATTTCCCCCAATAGTTAAATATAAGTACTTCAGTCAACAAGATTTTTTAATTTACCTTCAGCACAGTGTTCGGTGTCACTTTGTTGTAACTGGTGCGCAAAAATTAAAAAAAAGAAAGGTAGTTCGCGTGTATACATGGGTGCACGCCGTGTCGGAAAGTGATAGAGTTTACCCGTCATGATGTTCGGTGTGCTTCTAGAGTGCTGCCCTGAAGATAACGGGATCTAATCTCGGTTACGGCAGGTGCCTTGCCGATGCAGGCGAAAACACTCGAGGTCCGTGCACTTGGATGTAGGTCCGAGTTTAACAGCCTCAGGTGATCTAAATTTGCGGAGCCCTTCACTACAGGCGTCTCTCATAATTACAACGTGATTAAGGGACACTGAACCTCAGAAATTATTGAATATCGAGGATTACAGTTCAATCGGCTTCTATGCCTCGTGTATGTACAGTCGGAATTACATTAGTCTATGGAGCGGTCAATCGCATGGATGCACGCTGTTGTCAATCTCAGCAGCTACCTCTCGTTAGCCACAATCGTCTGAATATCTAGCATGAGGTAGGGTCATGTTTGGCATAGCATTACGGCGTCGTTCTCTGCAAATATATACAAAAAATGGTAGGTTAAGCTGTCGGCTGGCCACTCTAGACAAGTGTAATTCTGACAACACAATTCTCACGGACTGACACTTTTTTTTATTGTAGTGCTAAGCAAAGCCTATACCCATCGTCAGTTGGACTTACATAGACATCAATCCAATTCATGAGTCATGTTGTTACATGACACGCATGTCTAGATTTTCATGTTCGAATCTGTCGCTTGTGTTCGCCATGTAATCATGTCATACCATACCAGTTTTTGCAACATGCCATGTGAACTAAACCACCGCAAGAGCAGCAAGATCATGAAATGTAAATCATGACAATCATGGCATACATGTCATTATTGTCATGTTATGATTAGTCAAATATGCTCGTCATACAGTCATATTATGCCATACCAAGTTTGGTATTGATACCATTATCCAACCAGCCAGGAAAGCTAAAAGTCGTAGGCGGTTAGTTAGATAGATAGATAGATAGATAGATAGATAGATAGATAGATAGATAGATAGATAGATAGATAGATAGATAGATAGATAGATAGATAGATAGATAGATAGATAGATAGATAGATAGATAGATAGATAGATAGATAGATAGATAGATAGATAGATAGATAGATAGATAGATAGATAGATAGATAGATAGATAGATAGATAGATAGATAGATAGACAGACAGACAGACAGACAGACAGACAGACAGACAGACAGACAGACAGACAGACTAGACAGATAGATAGATAGATAGATAGATAGATAGATAGATAGATAGATAGATAGATAGATAGATAGATAGATAGATAGATAGATAGATAGATAGATAGATAGATAGATAGATAGATAGATAGATAGATAGATAGATAGATAGATAGATAGATAGATAGATAGATAACGTTCAAAGTCACCGAAGTTCGCTAAGAAATGCTTCGTATTCAACAGTCACAAAGAAAACGCGAATAAGTACATGTTACGTATTTACATGGCCATTTCAGCTGGTATTGAAGAACATCAGCCTACCAAAACCATGCAGGCTGAAAAACAAGTTTTACGCTTCTCACAGCCGAATACAAAAGGGCAGGACCAGTGCCGGAGGAATTCCTTTTCGCTGAAAATGCTGTACGGTGTTGACAATACCGTACGGGGTTGTAATGGCTGTGAAGTGTGCTACACACTTCACAGCCATTACAACCCCGTGCGTGCTATTCTTCTCTCTCTCTCTTTTTTTTTTGTCCATCTTCGGAACTCCTTTTATCTCTGTCCCCAGTGTAGGGCCGCATACTGATCCGTCTAGACTGGTTAACATCATTGCCTCTCCGTTTTCTCCCGTTCCTTCCTTCCTCCCATTTGTGGGAACAGTTGCGCTGGGCCACTTAATGCAGTCTGCCAACTGTAACTGTTTTATGTAATTAAGCTACATATTTTACTGCAACCATGCTTGCAGTCATTAACTTATATATTGAATGCCCCCGGCTGATTAGCTTGATATAACTGCTTAGGAAGGTAAATGCCGATTTTATTTTACGACCTGTAATGTATGATTTGCTTTATGTAAGCATCTTGAAATAAAGAAACGAGGCAGATGTGTTATAAACAACTTTCGTTTGATTAGTTCACCCTTATTCGCACCAATTAAGCATACATGCCCGAAAAAGTCCCCATTGCACCTTGCAGCATGGTGACGGCTCTTCCGTCATTGATGCCAGCAGTGGATTTACTATCTCGAGTGGGTTAATTTCAAGGTAACGTTCTCTTCTGGCTTCCTCAATCAGCCACTCGGAGAAATGTTTGGCTCCGATCCCCATAACTCTCATCAAATGTGAGGCCCGGGGGACGGCTTCATGCTCTCCCACAATAGAGAGTACTCTGAATCGTTAACCACTTCTTTCTAACAACCCCCCTCCCCCCAACACCGTTCAGTAAAATGTAAGGCTCATGGGACAGATTTCTGCTCTCCTATAGTAGAGTACATCGTACACTAAATCGTTAACAACTTTTTTCTACACATATACTTTCATAACAACCGCAGTATATAGCGTTTCATGAGCACAGTTTGCAATATGAGGCTCGCCCTGATGAAAGGCTCGAGAAATTTCGATCATCTTGTATACTGTAACGCAGCGCTGACATCACGCAAGACGTGGACTTCTAACATTTCACACTTCGCACCGAAATGCGACCATTGCTGCCGAGGTTGAACCCACGACTTAGGGTTCAGCAGTCGAGCCCCATAGCCACTGTTCCACAGCATTGATTGATTGATTGATTGATTGATTGATTGATTGATTGATTGATTGATTGATTGATTGATATGTGGGGTTTAACGTCCCAAAACCACCATATGATTATGAGACACGCCGTGGTGGAGGGCTCCGGAAATCTCGACCACCTGGGGTTCTTTAACATGCACCCAAATCTGAGCACACTAGCCTACAACATTTCCGCCTCCATCGGAAATGCAGCCGCCGCAGCCGGGATTCGATCCCGCGACCTGCAAGTCAGCAGCCGAGTACCTTAGCCACTAGACCATTGCGGCGGGACTGTTCCACAGCAGCGGCCAGTCTGCTTTCGTACACCGCCATATGCCATCAACTATACCCCTCCACATAACGAATCAGAGCATTGATGGCATCAAAAATTTTTTTCAATCTAATTAGGCGCTCGTGTAGTGCTCCTTCTCATTTTCTCGTTTCAATGGCTAAATCTTCCGCGTGTTACGCTGCTTTTCGCACCTTTAGCGCGGTATATACAGGGTCACATGGCCGTGACGCTGAGGAAAGCATCATTCGAAGGATTTGAGACGATACGAAACCTGTGTTCGATAGACGGGAAATCAAACTACAAGCCATACACACTGTACACTGATGGCGGTGAACAGAGAGTCGGCCGTCGATAATTTGATCAGCTCGCAGGGGGATGAATGAGTTCAAGAAAAGACTGGACTGTTCGCTTTCGCAAGCTCAAGCCTAACAAATTGATTGATTGATATGTGGGGTTTAACGTTCCAAAACAACATATTTTAATGAGAGACGCCGTAGTGGAGGGCTCCGGAAATTTTGACCACCTGGGGCTCTTTAACGTGCGCCCAAATCAGAGCACGCGGGCCTGCAACATTTCCACCTCCATCGCAAATGCAGCCGCCGCAGCCGGGATTCGATCCCGCGACCTGCGGGTCAGCAACCGAGTACCTTAGCCATGATCACCGTGGGGGGGGGGGGCAGCTTAACAGAAAATCCCAAAATAATCTGGAATGTTCGCAGAAATTCGGACGTGGTTCCCACAAAAAGGCAATTGTTACAAGAGTAATTGGCCGGTAAGATGAAACATGGAAAGAAAGGAGCGCGTGTGACATGGTGATGATAGTGATCGAATGCGTGCCTTGCAGTGGTGTTTAAACAGTGGTTGAGACAAAACGCTTTGTCGGAGATGAATGTCTGGCTCAGAATAGCTTGCTACCAACGTGTGTATTACATAGGTATCTGTTCTGAATATCCGTGAATCTATACGATGTGAAACGCTGCTTGCGGAAACATCACTGGTCTAATCACTTTTTGATTCCACTCGACGACAATAGGAACGAAATCGGACTGTGTAGGCCATGTAATACGTAGCACACGTAACCAGTGGTCCGTCAGACTGTCACAAGTAGTGCCGGGGGACACAAGCATGCGTAGCCCAGGTCATCAGAGAATGAAGTGGTGCTTGCAGGCTTAAAATGGCATCAACTCGCATGGGTTTTAAATCGGAGACAGTTGGCATTCGGCCTTCACATTGCAGTGGACAATGTAACCTGATGTCGAACAATGCAACCTAGGAGGTATGGGGAGAAACGCGTACCCCCACGCCCTCTCTTAATAGATTGTCTCTCTCTCTCTCAATCTCTCTACCTTTTTTTTTAACGGCTAAGCTATTTTAGTCAAGGCTTTCATATCCAAGATTTGTGGTAACGTTAGCGGCCATCATAAATTGGTATGCGCCACACAAATCGGGCAAGTTCCACTGCACGCAACTTCCCCTAACATTGAGAAGAAATGCGGCAGTTCGCCCAATAAGTCGAGTGCGCGTTAGCTTAGCCACACCACTGTGACGTGATATTCCGCGGTAATTAAATATGGTGACTATACTATCACCTCAAAGCTTAACAACGAGTGTTAAACAAAGAACAGCGACACAACATATCTGAAAGGCTTCCAAACACATGCATGTGATATCCAGATTAAGGGAAAGCCACAACTTTCGCTGTTTTACCAGTGTCCACAAAACGGAGCTGGTTATTACCTTCTTTTATCGCGCATTCTTTTACACCCAAGAGAACTTGAAACGTGGTGCACGTACCGGAGTGATGGTGCGTCCTCGGATATAATTCAAACTCCTCGTAGCAGGCGACAGGATTTCACGAACGATTCACCCTCCGACCACACCGACGCTTGCATACTCCGCACGATTCCGCAGACTCACAAGAAACGTATCCAGCGCGGTTCTTCCACGACACCATTTTCACCAACGCGAGCACGCTTGTTGTCTCTTGACGAAAGCACATTTTCACCACGCAAATGAAAATAGGGACACCTGCGGAGAATATCTGGAATTACGGAACTTTCTCGCACCGTCACCAACCACCACCAAAGCCTCAGTGCGCCGACATCCAGAGTACATCCTCGTTGCGTCGACAAACGCCGAAGACGGGCGAAATGTAGGGCCGCGAACGGCGATGTCCTGAAGAGGATGCAGAACCGGCAGTGCAAGGACGCGGAGAGCAGGGACACGTTCCGAATGACGTCTGCAGAGAACGATGGCCGGCTGTAGAACAAACACGCACAGGCACACAGCTCGGCCCCTGTCCACTTCCCGAACCAAGATCACGGTTTCTCGGCGTCCTCTCTTGTCATCGAGTGGCGACTGGCACGCGGCTGTAAGCCAGAAAGGACTGAGGCACGCCAGAGGTAAAGAAAATGAATGCACCGCCGCTTTCTGATATCGGTCCACAAACGGTACTCAAGAGTAAGCAAGGCCGTGTCGTCTTACTTGCCCTGTCCTTGTAAAGTGTGCGCTATTGCACTTGCGCTGTGCACCAACAAGCGCGAGCTACAGACTCGGAAGCAGCACGAAAAGCGTGCTGCCGTCGACGTTCGCTCACGACGGCCGGCCCAGCGCGAAGTGGCTCAGCGAGCGCCCGGCCGATGTACGCGTCCTCACATCATCAACCCCCATGCGGAGGGGGGGGGGGAGAGAAGCTGCGAAAGAAGCCAAGCAAAGCGTAACACGCAGACGGCTGCGGGGCGAAGTGGAGAGGAGGATTGGTCCCGTCGGAGAAGGGTCCCATCGCGGGAGGGAGGGAGTGGTCCCGTCGCTTCATTCAGCTGCGTCATTGTCGGCGCAAAGTGCCGTTGTTGTAAATGCGTGCGGAAGCGCTCGCCGCTGCTCTGCTCTTCATAGACGGGCGGAGGTGGCGGACTTGTCCTCTGCGCACGCGATTTGGACCGCTCTTTCTTTTCTTCTTCGGTAGTTGCATTCGGAGGAGGAACGCTGAAAGGGAATCCGATTGATATCGCGGATAGCTTTTCCCCGCAGCTATTCTCTGTCGGCGATCGTATGCCGCGAATTCTTGCCGGGAAACGGGCGGTGTGAGAAAAAAGAACTTCGAAAGAAAAAGTAATAAACGCAGGTACCGCGGAAGCAGGTTGAAAGTCGTGTTGCGAACGGCTTCGAAGCTGACCCCAATGTATCGGGTTCGACTCGCGGCTACAGTTGTTGATGGCCGGGAGATATTTTTAAAGCGTGTCTCAAACGAAATCGATCGACGGTGTCGTGTTTTTCTTCCTTTGAGAGGGAAATGACCCTTAGCGTAAAACTTAAGCACGAAAAGGAATCGGAACAAAGCCGGAAGTTCTGAAATGGAACGTGGAGCCGCAGTGCAGGCCTGCGTTAACGTACCGGAAGGGAACGGTTCTACGGAAATGAAACTATTGCTATGCGTCAGACAATAGAATCACAAGCCATTATTGCGCAGGAATGACGCATGTTTACTATGCGAATACCACAAGATTAAGCGATCTGTTACGTACGGCAGTCGAACTTGTTCCATTAGCCCTTTTGCGAATAACTTTTTTTCGAAGCTCTTGGTCCGCCTGAATTCATTTCATTGTGATGCTGCTGGAAGGGTCAAGTGGCCTTATCAAGCATCGTATAAGCCTTTTTCTCATGAGATACCAAGGGCTGCTGTATTTTTTTAGCTAAGGCATTGGTGTTTTTGTTGCGAGTTCCCCTACCAAAACATTGCAAGCGAATGAAGTGGTATAAAAAATAACCGGGACATACGTAATTATTGACGTCCTCTTGTCATGTGGGATTGTGACGTCGCATATCATCGGAATGTGTAACGTCATGATGATGTCCGGATTCCGATGATTCATGGGAGAGTAATGAAATCTATTGAGACCATCAGAGTAATGCATGCCTTCTATACTGTGGCTCACAACGCTCTCAAAGAAGTTTTGTCCCCACGATTACATAATTTATTAAATTACCAAGTGCGCCGCAACCTCTCGCCTTCAGCTGTTACCGATCAACAGGCTGCGTAACTTTTTTTGTATAAAAAATACTAATTAGCCATTAACATGGGTGTTCCAAACGAGCGAGGGGATGCACAAGGGGAACACTTGCCACGCCTGCGTTGCCCCCCCCCCACGTTTTTTTTTTTTACTTCCGCGATGCAACGTACGTGATTTTGCGTCCCCAGGACAATATTCTGCTGACGCCCATGACTAGTATGACCAATATTCTGAGAGTGAGGAAGGCGACGGAAAGGCAGAAGGCAGAGAGGTTAACCAGCAAGGCTTCCGGCTGGCTACCTTATACGAGGGGATTTGGAAAGGAAAGTAGAAAAATTAGAAGGGAAAAGAAAAAAATACAAAAAGAGGGGCCGTTAATTCACTGAAACACGTGGTACTGCACCAGAAGTCAGAGGCGTTCGCTCAAGGATCACAGACTTGTGGACCGTCGAGATGATATGGACGGGGCTGTAGCAGCTCTTTCACGGAAAGTGGCCGATCATCCAGTCGTTCCAGTATGTTGGAAAGTACTCGTTCCTCCGTGGCAAAATCGAGAATGTCGCACTGAAAGTGGCCGATGCTTTCTTCGGTCCCGCAAACATCGCATGTCATGCAGCCAGTCATCCAGTCGTTCGAATGAAGATTATACGTGGCTTCCCGATGGAACCTCCTAACCGAAGGCGACAGAGTATGGCTTCTCTGTCCGGCCTTCATTATCAGAACGATATTTATCTACGCTATGGGCGAATGTCGGGTGCCCCTCGTAGAAGCATCACAGCAATTTCCTTGATCACTGCTGACCTCCGTTCGCAGGAGATACTTCTCAATGTTTACCACGTCATGCATGTTGCAACGTGAACTTCCTCTGCTCCTAAACGTAGGTCATTCTAGCGATCCCCTAATCGAAAAACAACGGCCTCTTGATCGTCCGGAAATCGTCACATGAGGTTGCCGACCTCTGACCCATAATTGAACCCCGGTGCCGTGATGCGAACCCTGTAAACTACACGCCGAAAGCGGGTCAATGTCTTTCTCGTCGATCAGGTCCACACACTCCACATTAGGGTCAAGGGGCGCGCGAAGTGTTTCGCGTCGTGCCCCGTTAGTCACGTGGTTCGCTGATTTCACCGTCAAACCAACGCGCACCGGTGCCACTTTGGTTCAAGGCTTCGAGCTCGCACAACAGCAGCGTATATGTGGACGGAGACAGTACGATCAGTCGGGTTCTCACGCGGAGTTCGATTCAGGAATGACAGCGGCGCTGTGCTTTAGGTTCTCAAGACATTTAACACCCAAGGACTGCTCGGTATCCACGCAGGTAATTCGAGCGCCACAGCGGGCAGGACGCAGTTCAACGGTATGTAGTAGAAGAGATGCGTTGGCTGCAGAGCAAGTTGACGCATCACACCGACGTCGCACGAATAACACTACGGGAAGAAATGATGTGGATAGGAAAGATGCTCGCTTAACATTATTATTGTCATTGTTACTGTCGTTGTTATTATTGTTGTCATTGTTGTTGTCATTGTTATCGTTATTGTTGTTGTTGTCGTAGTTGTCGTCATTATCGTTATCGTTGTCATTGTCGTCGTTATCGTGATGTCGTTATTGTTGTCGTTGTCGTCATTATCATCATCGTTATTGTTGTCGTTGTCGTCGTTATCGTCATCGTTATCGTTATTGTCGTCGTCGTCGTCGTCGTTGTTGTCGTCGTCGTCGTCGTCGTCGTTGTTGTTGTTGTTGTTGTTGTTGTTGTTGTTGTTGTTGTTGTTGTTGTTGTTGTTGTTGTTGTTGTTGTTGTTGTTTAACGTCCCAAAAACCACCACATTATTATGATAGGCACCGTATAGTGGAGGGCTTCAGAAACTTTGACCATTTGGTGTTCTTAAGGGGCACTGACATCGTTCAGTATACACGGGTCTCCACCATTTCACCTCCGTCGAAATGCGACTGCCGTGGCCGTTATTGAACCCACCGCGCCCTTCGGGTTAGCATTCGAGCACCATAGCCAGCTGTTCCACCGAGGCGGAATACTCCCATTAAAGAGCGAAGCCCCTACCGTGTAAGGCAGCGCTTGTACTGTCCATTTTTTATTCAACAAAGTGCCGCGCAGGCACAAAGAAGACAAGAAGATTTCACTGGCGCATGCAGTTTCTTTTGCTGTACCTTCCTTGTCTATCCACGCTGTGCTTATAGTTTTAGGACACCGCGTGAATTGAAGATGTTACTGGCGAGGAGCCCGCGGTGTCCGTAGTGAGAAACGGGTGGTGTTGCAACAAGTGAGTTTGTAGCGGCCCCGTTACGCTATTTTTACATCCTAGCACTAGGAACCGTGAAGTCTAGTCGCAGCTGCTCTCTGTCCCCAGTCCAAAAAACGAGTGAGCGCGACGCACTGGGGGAGTATAGCGTTTCTCGGAAGCATTTTGTTTGCGATTCGCGTCCTCCCATCTCTTCCGGTGGTATCGTAACCGCAGGCGGGTCGCTGCACTTTCGTCAGCCAGCCACGGCGCGGTTCAGGCCTCCCTCGCCCGTAGAGCTCAGTCGAGGACCCGGAGTACAAATCTAGACGGTGCGACGGCTTCGCGCCTGTCCTCCCCTGTGGTGTGTCGCTCTCGTCAAATTCGTCGCGCGTCGACGGCGTCGTCGCTCATTCTCGGGGCTCGCAGCCACGCACTGGAGTGGCGTAATCTTTAAACTCACTTCGCCCACTGTTCTTCAGAAAGCAGGGCACTTCGCACAATTTTAGAGGTGAAGCTCCTGAGGGTAGGGCAATGTCCACCGTCGTTTCTCGTTGACGATGGCGCTGATGACGCTGATGACGACGACGATGACGCTGACGACGACGATGACAATGATGATGATGATGATGGTGGTGATGATGATGATGATCACGGACAACGACTGGCTTGTGCAGTACATTACATCTCGATATGCTCTGCGATGCATTTCGCATGACTGGAAACAACTATAGCAAACAACTGTAGGCGAACGTCCCCAGACCTGATTTGCTAGATCCGATATCATAAAGCACTAATAACGAAGGCAAAAGCAAATGGACAACTCGACACAACATATCATTTATGGCAAATAAACCTTGTATATAACTGTACACCGCTTTGTTACTCATTTACATGCGTGAGTGTAGTCAATGTCACGGGTGATTCACGGTAACAGCGAATGATCCCGCTGCTTAGCCAGCTCATCATCATCCACTTCGTGAATATGCCACGCATTTTTAAGGGAAATGTCTCACACTGCCTCATCAAACTCGGAAAGCGGCCGTGGACGGGAACTTGGGTTATAGGCAAAAGATCATTATCGTCACGCGATGACGTCACCCTATGACAACATAGTGGCGCCACATATTGCCGAAATTGCTGACGTCTCCTTGACGTCACAACGTGGCATCAGATCGTGACATTATCATACGACATCATAGCTTTAATGGTCACGGGTGGGCCGATCCCAGAGGCACACGAGGTGCGAAACGCTTTCCGTGCCTCCATTCCGGAGGCTATACAAAAGAACGCTAGGTGCAGAAAGATTTCGAGGGCGGGTGTATTGATACAATCTATTAAAAATACAATAAGAAAAGTGATGGATTTCACTTATTGAATTATCTTGGGCCTTTCACAAAGAACAGTGCTTTTCTTTTTTTTTCTTTTTTTGCTAGAGCGTATACGCTTAAACGTACCTGGATGTGATGTGTCAACGACGCACATAGACGAGTTGTGGTGCCCTGATCTACAGCATTAAATTGCACATAACCCGGGATTTTTAGTTTTAAAACTGTCGACCAAATACATGCGCATGGTTCCCTTTAGTTGTGTCTGCGTGTGCGCGGAAGGGGGTGGGTGTAGCATGGTCCCTTTTATGGTGCTTTATTATACAGTGGATAAGGGAAGATCCGCTGCAGCAGGCGCCTACAGGCAGTAGTGCGGCGGGTGTCATTTCACCACCGTGTCGTCCAGGAGCATAGAACTATAATTACCACATATATGTCTTATACGATTCTGTTGCTGCTTAAAAGTCTCCTAAGCAGGTATGGTTACGATGTAATGATTGTTTTTTCATATTGTGTGAGAACGACAGGTCAACACGAATGCGTTCAAAACAATGTCCAGCGTGTGTGCGCGTTTAGTTGCACCTCTATCTGTATTGATGAGGGTCTGATGAGCGTGCAGTGCGCAGCTCGTCACTGGGTAACGAAACTCACGATTTTCACAGCAACAGATGCACGCGTAAGGGCTCCGTTGGCCAGAACGTTGCCTGTCCTCTCTTCGTCGCCACCCTTGTTGCCACATCTACAACAATGCACGTCTTCTCGTGGTTTCCGCCCATCTTGTCTCGTCTACAAGCTGTGCAGAACAACGCGCGCGTCGAAGCACGAGCGGCAGTCCACATATCCCCACGCTGAGTTTCCTTTTTAGGTCTCGTGTTGCCAGTGGAAGGCGAAACGCGCAGGCCGTCTTCGCATCGGCTGTGTTACGGCGCCTGCGGCGAAGCGTCGTCGACCTTGATGCACAAGCGCGTGCTTCTGAGAATCCTCTTTCAGGGTACGGGGTCGTCGGCCATCCATATACGAAATGACATTTACAAGCTTTCTGAACTCTTTGAGCATATACAAAAAAAGGCTGTTTTACACAAGTCAAGGCAGGAGCATTTCACAGTGGCATGCGGGGCATGTTGACGAAGACCCCTTCATAGAGGTCCAGATTCCAAGAGACTCTATTGAGCGTGTATAAACTCCTTGGAGGTCACTGTTTGACCCACAGTTCTGTATACCTCGTCTTTCTCACGAGCAATGTTTGACCTTCACTGTGAATTCTGAAGCGGCATGTGCCTGATTGTGTAGCAAAAGGACGACGACAACAACAACAAGACATCGGCAGTGACAAAGGCAGCAAGAAATACAAAAATAAATAAACAACCGCTTGAAACGCAGAGGCAGGCCCTTCGTGCACTTCGCAGTTATTTCACGACAAGTGCTCTGATGAATCGACCTTGAGCGGCCCTTCAATTCTGAGCATTGAGATAGCTTAGGCGCCCTCTTTGGGTATACTCCTATTTTGTAGAAAGTTGTGTAGGATACACATTGTGAATATGAGATGACCGTCCCAAACAACCAGTAAGTGTAGATAACGATTTTGGCTGTCGTGTTGTATTGTTTTGTCTAGGCCATCACCAACTATTTCGAATAACGTTTCCGTACATCGAAGTGACTGCAAACGTTTGGTGAGCGCATCATATTTATAGCATGCATTTATTGAAGTTGTATTGATCAACTCACTGGATCCCTTAAGCATTCTCCTAAGTTGGTTGATTAGTTGACCTTTTAACCTGGCGCGACCCACCATGAGGGATCAGCCATTGCCTTGCTGTATACAAGGATTTATTTATAATGTCATAATATTTACCAATAGATGGCTTTTTAAATAACTCATTAGTATAACTCACAAGAAAAAAGCAAAAAATATCAAAGGAAGTCTAGTGTTTTTGAACAATATGCTTGACTTGAATAGAAGACGAAGCCTGTCGTCCTTTTCTTCTAAGTCAATGTATCGAGAACCGAAAGGGGTTCTGTCCTTGTGTGTTTTTGCCTTGTCTCAAAGATCAGAGGTACTGCAAACTTTCTGTGCGTCAGCTGCTTTTGCACAGCATCCGTGATCGACATACCTTTGACCAAGTGGCGATGCCATTTGATGGCGTCTCGCTATGTGGTGCCAAAGTTATATCATGATAATGTCCTATATTACGGCGATATGTGACGTCCCAAGACCTCGTATGGTTAACGTCATGACATGGTGATTGTTTTGCATCGCTCCTACTGACACCTACGGCCAATTCGCACGCTTGATGAGGCATGTAAGACTTTCGCCTTACAAGATGGACGCCCTTGTTCGCGGGTCTGACTTGACTGCTCGTGCCTACGCAGAGGCGTTGCATTCAGTTGTTCGGCATAGCGTAACTAGAACTTTCAGCAAAATAACAACGAAGACGCGAAAACAGTCGAATTAACGTGGCTGACGCGTCACTATAGCACGCGCTTCGAGGCAAGCGCGCCCCGTTTCCACCATTCGCACGAGACTGCCGGAACGAGAAGTCGTTTTCAAGGGCGTGACACCGCGCCATCGTCAACACACCGCCGCGCAGAGCAGACAATGCGCCGGGTCGGCCGGCACCAGAGAGCGCACGTCGTTCCGCTGAGGTCGAGATACGCCACAGGCTACAGCCGAGACAGACCATTAGAGGGCGCAAACGCCTCACGAATCGGGTCCTTTTCCAGCGACGTCGTCGCCGTCAAATAGTGGCGGAGGCTCCATTCCGAATCTCCTTCCGCTTCTAGACCGAAGAGAAGATGAAGAAAAGTCTTGCCGATCTGGTTGCACAACGAGATGAAGGTCTGTTGGTGTCCCACGAAGACCTCAGGGTCACGCACCGTAAGGTGGTCGAACGTCACGCTTCTAGCCTCCAAAATGGGCTCGCTTACAGCTGCGTTGTTTAGAGACAAAACAGAGACACTGCTCACGCGACCTAGAACTGAATCGCCATGATCTGAGGCATGAAGACTCTGCCAATCGAGGGATACGTGGGGTTTAACGTCCCGAAACAACCATATGATTATGAGAGACGCCATAGTGGAGGGCTCCGGAAATTTCGACCACCTGGGGCTCTCTAATGTGCACCCAAATCTGAGCACACGGGCCTCCAACATTTCCGCCTCCATCGGAAAAGCAGCCGCCACAGCCGGGATTCGATCCCGCGATCTGCGGGTTAGCAGCCGAGTAGCTTAGCCACTAGACCACCGCGGTGGGGCTGCAAATAGAGTAAGAATTGTTGCTAGGTGATTCGGTTCACGCCAAAACGAAACAAAAGTACTAGGGTTACATATTAGCATCGGCACAAACGAATAAACCAAGACTCGAGAAAGAACTGGGACGAAGCAGCGAAAAAAAGGGGAGGTATAGTGCTCGACCAGGCTCCTCCCCGCTACTTCTTTCTCGAGATTCTGTTGTTTATTCGTTTTGGCTAATAAGTACGCTTCGTCATATATCAATTGGTGTACCATTACTCGTGGTACACGTAATTGTTGTTTGTTTCCACTCCCAGTGTCTATATGTGTCACATATTTGAACTTTCCGACACCTTTTACTTGGTTACCGAGCCTCGGTAAAATAAATGTCAAGAAAAGTTTTCTTGACTTTTCTTTTATTGTGTGTCCGCAGTTTGAGGTGGAGATGTTAGTTTCCTTGCATATTCTTGTTCAGCATTGACTTTTAATGTCCGCTTGGTTTTATTGAAAGCGCAAGCGGTAGTCGGGCTGGTTTTTGATTAAATGTCCAATCTGCATGTGCCGACAGTGTTGTGTTGTGTTGTGTTGAGAGCAAGGAGGTTTGAAAAAAAGTTCCTTGGTTGACACATGAAAATAACAGATGTCGAGCGGGTCTTCTGCGTTAAACTTCTCCGTGGTAGCTATATTTTCTGTGAGATGCAGCTCTACGCAGCCGTCAATGAATCTGCAAAAAAGGCATATTTTTCAAGTTTCGTGCACCGTGTGCCGGCTCCTTTGGGCTGACATTCCCAAGAGTTCACTGACTGGTTTATTACATGGCTAACTGTTCGGGACACGTTCAACAAGCTGTAATCATGTCGCAGTCGGAACTTCGCTTTACTGAGTTCCTATCGCAAAGTACGCCAGGAGGTCTTTACTACGTCGACTGCGGCTCTTCAGCACACGCTTAAAGAAAGCGAACTTCTCGGCACCGGCTGCTACTATAGGAGACCAAGGTATCCGTACCTGCCTACATCGGTTGGACACAAAACATCCGCGAATAAAGCAAAGACGCGACAGCGGGAGCCTCTCGGTTTGAATACCAGGAATCGCCCTTGCGATGCCACTGAATCAACACCCCGCGACATCGTTGCATCGGCGCTGACAAAGGCACCAAAGGAAGCCGGTGCTCCACGGGCGCCATAGATGGAAGAGATAAGGGAATCTACACAGAGAAAACGCGGTGCCGCTCTTTTCAGAACAGATGACCTCGACATGACCCCTGGCCGCATTGCGTTCATCATTTATGCATACACCCCCCCTCCCTTCCTCCCTTCCTCCCTCCCTCATTCCTTCTCTTCGTATCACCACCAGCCCTGATCCTATGGGCACGGCGTCAGCTAGGAGAAAGACAGGCAAGTAGATGGGTGAGAAAAGAGTATGCGCAGTAAAGCACCGCTCGGACACAAAGAAAGAAAGAAAGAAAGAAAGAAAAGAAAGAAAGAAAGAAAGAAAGAAAGAAAGAAAGAAAGAAAGAAAGAAGAAAGAAAGAAAGAGGCGAGACGGAAGCGGAGGGTCGGATGCTGGTGGTGGTGGTCTCGGACCCAAACATGCGTGTGACCCTCCTCTCTTTTCCGAATGACCCCTCGCCCCAGCATCGCACCCCTCTAGAGTGGCTCGGTGCACCCCTACCTCCCGCAGCGCCACCGCTCGTCGAGCACTTCACTGGTGATTGGCCGTCTCTCTCACACATAGTCTGTGAAAACGTGCGACAGAGGGAAAGAGAGATGGGGGAAAAAAAGTTTTTAAAAAATGGAGCAAGTACGTCGACACGCGCTTTTCTTCGGCGTGGTGGGTGCACGCATATACTTGTATACTTGCGCTGAGGAGCGGGAACCGCATCGCCGCCTAGAGGAGGGTGTCGGCGTAGATCTCTAGTACGCGTGCACGCGGTGGGCACGAGGAAAAGCATGCGAAACTGGCGAGAGGGCTGGCGTGCAGGGGAGTAGGTTGCGCCGTAACGGGATGGGGGCTCAACGCTTGCACCCCGAGGGTAAGTTGAGGCGCAACAAAAAAGGAAAATTTTGTCCCTGCCGTACTATGGCAGTGGGGATTCAAGGGCCCACCTGAACTAAACGTCCGTAGAAAGGGAAGGTCGGTGGGTGTGGACGGGAAAGAGCCAAACAGCAGATTGTGAGGGGAGGAAGTGGAAAGGAAAAAAAAAGCAAGGACCTGATGGCACTATGGGAAACTTCCGGTGTCTTCAATCTCAGATAGATGCCCCCCATAAAGCGCAGGTCTCAATGCTAGCCCGACGGATCCCGACTCTCAAAGATCTCGCATCAGAGATGATGATGACTGTGAGAAAAATACGCCATGAAAGTTGCTGGAGGTTGCAACTCAGAATTGATGAATTGGTTAAACTCAGGATGAGAAGGAGCACGCCGCCTGCGGCTGCTAATAAGAAAATTAAGAGAGAGAGAGAAAATACAAAATAAAGGCAGGGTGATTAGCCAGGTTATTTCTGGTCTACTAGTGAGGAATTGTAGAGGTCCGTAGAGGAGCTGGTCTCAAAGTTCTCCCAGTTGTTACTTCTCCAAGCGAGCGTGGTGAACGCTGACAAGTGTGTGTGCCTATCAATTGTTCACTCTTTAATACTTGCCATAAGCAAATGAAATTTTGTTACTAGGGAACGTGTCATATGAGCGATGGCAGGGAGGCGCAACAAAAAGCATACCTCCCCTTACCCCACTGCGATGCAACATTGGTTCATTCTAAAGAGGAGCCCAAGATAGAAGTCAAAAGACCCCAAACGCCGACTAACAACCGAAGATGCGCGCAACAGAAACGTTGGCACAACGTAGCCGCGCATGCGCACGCAATAGATAATCCTACAAATCTGATACCTGCGCAGGTGTCTACGTGAAAGATAACTGTTAAGAAATTCGATTTCCTTTTTTATGCAAGTTAATCGACGGTTGGCCCACGCATGTGGTACGGCTATTATTGATATGCAATGACTCAATCATCAGACGCTTTTCTTCATTCCTAAGCCGGTAGAAAACTGCATTCACGAAACTTTGGCATGTGCCCAAACTCCCGACAATGTAAGGTTAGATCAGAAGGTGAGCCTTCGGTTAGCGATCTCTTATGTTCCAATTATCTGACAAGATGTAGCGGCCCGTCTGTCCTACGCAGAAGCAGCCGGAGACTTTTTACACCACACTTGTACGACAACCAGGGAATCAATTGGGTCCGCTCTTTGCTATTTTAAGCATGGGTTGTCCGTACTGTTTTATGAAGCAATTCTTCGAGTCAGTCCTGTTCGAAAATATCCATGTTAACGATATATGCGCAATAACTCAGGAAGAAAAAAGGAACAACGTAAGAACGAGTGCAATTCTCGTGTCCCTATTTTGTGACCGACTGCGCGTTGCCACTTACATTTACCTGCATTTACCACCTGTCACCACATTGATGAACATCCCACACTCGTGGCACTGAATCAGAAATGCGTAGTCACGCGTTAGAAGAAACAGTCCGTTCTCGTTCCTGACAAGAGTACAGCGTACCTGTCAAAGCGTACCTGTCAAGATTCCCAATACGGAAACACTGCTGTGATGACAGTCCACACATTGTCGGTACACTCGTGCCAGTGACTCCCAGATACGCCCAATGTCAACTCGTGGGCTACACGCGGGTACTTGTTTTCTTCGCATCGCTGAACTTCCGACCAGGTAACACAGACAACAAAGCACGTTCGACTTCACTACGTGTTTGGCTGCATCGGATCGGTGCACATGCAGACCATGCGTGAAAAGGCAGTCTACCGGATTTTCGTCGGCCGGATTCCCAAGCTTGTGTCTTCTAGGTCGGCCTCAAAAGAAGGTAACGCGTTATTGTGCAGTTGCGCTGCGTGAAATAGACGCAGGACTAAGGACAAAGAGAATAGGACAAGGATGTGTGCTACTTGTCCATACTACATCCTTCCTTTCACTCAGCGCAGCTGCTCTCGAATATCGTCAGACGCAACCACACTTGTATCGAGCAGCGTAGCACATGAACGTGGGAGGAAGTTGCTGTTGTCTTCAGCTGGTACCTCACATTAGCTATAATTTTACCTTCATGCTTGAACTGTAGCACAGGGACCTAGCATGTGGTGTGACCGTGTTAGGTATCATTACGGCGTTGGTCTTTACGTATTTCTGCAGAAAACGGCAGCTGAAGCAGCCGGCCAGACGTGTGGTTCCGACTGAAGCAACTAGTCCTCAACTCAGGTAAGGCTTTGCTGGAGGACGTAATCATACGAACATAGGTAACAAAACAACATCGACTGCCGAGTGAAAGTAAATCATCTGTTGAGGTCTGACGTATACCGATAAGTAATGGAAGTGCATGCGTACGCTGCAACATTTGACTAACTTACGTAAAGACATGAAATGTTCGAACACTTATCTTTTGTCTAGACAAATCTTGCTTGGACGATGTTCACGATACAGACTATTACGTCACAGCGATTACTAAGCACCACCTCCTCGATTTATCCTTGTCAAGTGGCATAATGCTATGTTGAGGCCAGAACCGTATCTTATGAAATACCCAGTAGTATACCTTCCGGTGTTTCCACCTTCCGAGAAAACCAAGAACATGCCCCGATAAAAAGAAAATCTGACGACTCAGATATGGCACTGCAGATGACTCGCAGAAGTTTGCTTTCTGGGTCATTTACGTCAGTGCCTTTGTACACGCAGACATCGTCCACGAGGAACGCCCCTGAAGATCCAAGAGAGTGGCGGACGAGAAAAAAATAATAAGTGTCGTCATCACGATGATTCCAGCCCAGCATCTTTGTTCTTTGAATTGAATGACGCTATCGTGACAGACAGAAGATGACAATTGGGTCGCGGCGGTCGTGCGTCCCGTCGTTTGACATCTTAATTCTTTCCAAGGCTTGCCGCGGTCACTCAACCCAAGGAGCCAGCCCCAGCGGGCTCGAAACGCCATAAGACGAGTGTATATAGAAATAAGCATCTCGATGCCAGACCCTATAATAAAAGGCGAGGGGCAGGCTTTCCCATTGCCAAAGGCTTTACAAGTTCCGAGAAAGCTGTAGATGACTCAATGAATAGATGGATATAGCACAACGATAATTATAGCGCGAGAACGAAACGACGACACAGAGACAAGAAGGACACGAAGGACACGAGCGCTCGTGTCCTTCGTGTCCCTCTTGTCTCTGTGTTGTCGTTTTGTTCTCGCGCTATAACTATCGTCATGTCACACCAACTAGCCCAAGCTGCCAGGCTTCTAGGATGTAGCACAACTTTGGAACAAGAAAATGAAACACTGACACGGAGTGCGAGCGCATGACGTGTACGTCAACGCTTCGTTGTCTTGTTTTAAAACTGCGCTATATATTAAGCATGAACCAAACAGCCCTGCAGCCCATTTGGTTATGTTAATGGCTGTTTGTGATGTACGCTAAGCGTCACCGCTTTCTGACATCAAGTGATTGAAGAGATCCACCCGGTGCAACGAACATTGCTATCAAGCAGCAATATAAGAAGTTTTGTAGTATTACTACAGCACAGCACCACGTGATCCACGGTGCGTCTCACTATCTGTCACCGCACGTGTCCCCGACACACACACACACACACACACACACACACACAGACACACACACACACACACACACACACACACACACACACACACACACACACGCACACACGCACACACGCACACACGCACACACGCACACACACACACACACACACACACACACACACACACACACTAAAGCTGACACTGCGCGGATCAGACAGCCGGTGGCAAACGATGATGCTTCTATATACTGCGAGCAAAGCGTTTCTAAAGCGAAGCTCGTCCTCTATATAGCTAAAGAAATCGCAAGCGAAAGACCGCTACAGAATTTTCAACAGGGCTTTTGTATAGGGTGTTTCAGCATCGAGTATACTTCTTCATTGTGCGTGCTTTACAGAAAAGCTCCAAGAAAGCAAAACAGGGCAGCTATCTCAGGAAAGACTGATGAGTGACATTGCTAAACAAACGCTACCTTTCTTTAAATGTTTTAATAACTTGAAGATTGAATATATATCACTGATATATCACTATTAGAAAAGTTAACAATTCTGTTAATTACCTTGCTTGGCAGACTAAAACAAACATCATAACATGCCGAGTACTCAACACGCGTAGCGCATGTGCTTTTCATCCTTTATGCTCGGTTCAAGTTAGCTGAAACACCCCGTATATAATCGGCAGGCCCCGAGTCGTATTGCGTTACACTCTGACAGCCCCACGGCACCACGCTGTATAGTAGCGAGCGAGAAGGTTGCGGCGTGACTGCGATCAAAGCCTGTATAGGGCAACCAACTCGTCGCTGGGAACGAAGTCAAGGGCTCTTCTTCTCCGCTCGTCTAAACAAAGGGCTGCCCTCGACATTCACCCATGGTCCTCGGGTTTCACGCCCACAACCATTCACCCCACCCCACCTCCTCACCCCGTGTTAGGGCGCCACTTGTTGATATCGATGAGAATTCTTTCACGGCTGAGTCACCCGGTGCTTTGTGGTTTAAGGAGCCATGGTACCCGATTTTCGATCATAATCTGTGTTACTTGGGTTATTCCATGAGGATTAACAATAGGCTGGCGAATTTTCAGGGAGTTTGGCCGAGCACAATTGAATATATTTACATACAAGCGACTGACCTGAGAGTCTGGCAACACTGGCACTATCCCGAGCAGCGACGTAACAAGCAGCTGGCTGTGCGAGCGCCTTCGTTCCGGTCAACGAAATTTTTCAATGGTTAGCAGCGCGTGAAATCCTGCTTGGCACTGAACGATTTTCAGCGTCTGAAACTGTGGTATAAGGCAACACAACCACTTCTTGCTGCACGTTACGTCACAGACGCCATAGCAAAATGCATGGCGGCCACCGGTGGCGGGCCGGAGTCACCGCCGGTGACTTCTAAGGGCTGCTCTGCACTAAAATATTCGTTTACAGTCCATGCTTTATATCTGTACAACCATAATAGACCTTCTACTACTGGTTTTCGCTGAAAATCGCAAATTTTTAGGTGACCGTGCCATGGCCCCTTTAAAAATCTGAGAGGGCGGCTTGCGAAGAATACCGCACTGTAAGAGTTGCCCAAGCTTGGGCAAGTTGGTATGGATCCACTCAGAAGTGTTAACGGCTTATACAAGAACAGGAAATGGGACACGACTAACTTGAGGTAACAGGGCACCCAATCATCGAAACGCAAGTGACATACATGCTTGATATGCGCGCTGATATCTGTGCTATCGCACCCACTATAGCGCTATCGAGTAAATGAAATAACCTTGTCGGGACTTAGGGCTAATGTGATTGTACGGTGATCATAGGTTCGCGAAAAAGGCGGGGTGCAATCAGACGTGCTCAAGAAACACACTTACGCGTTTACGACTCAGTCAAACTGAGACTCACCAAAAGTTTTCTCAGTGGGACTCGCTGACTCAGACTGAAGCGTATTTGAACTGCACTCAATACGGCTAAATCTCGCCAAGATATTACTTAGCCGTACTCAACAGACCATATTCCCTCCGGCCACAGAACATTGTATTGAAGGACTCTGCTCAGACTCCCACTCACGGCTTGATCTGATTCTGAGTCAAAGTGAATCGTCTCATGAGCGAGTTTGCCGGTGATTCGTCCATACGACCTAGCAGGCTTATCGATACCTTGGGCTTATGCTTGCATTTTTGGGGCGAAGCTCCTTAGGGTGCGGGTCGTTCCCTCCTCTGTATTAGTTGTAGTATGTAGCCATTTCTAGTTAGTTTCAAGAAGTGCTCACTAGATGGCATTGAGCGTATAAGTCTTTAGAAATATCACTAGATGGCGTTAGTTGTTCTCGTATAGTTGACGGTTTCGTATAGTTGACGGACGGATGGATGATTCACGGTTTGCCGATGAAATCCTCCGAACCCCACTCATCATCATTCAATCCGTGGATATGCTGTGATTTTTTTTTGCTTTGATTCTTTTCTTTTCATCTTGTATATATGCCCTTTTCACGGAAACAAATGTGTTTGAAATACAGCGCTCTTTGTGTGAAACCACGTGATGTTTTCAGACGAGAAGTCAGTAAAAATAGGTGCGTAGAGTTGATCGAGAAAGCTCAAGTTAAGCAACCCCCAGGTTCTGAGAGTCATACCACGATGCGTTTATGTAATCACAACGAAGCGGGACACTTTCGATTAATTTCGACAACCTGTGTTTATTCAGCGTGCACCTAAGTATGAGCGCACCGGTGTTAATTCGCACCGGTGTTAAGGTGCTCGCAGTGGTTGTGTATAGGCCACCTCTTGGAAAGGAAGTAAACTTTCTTCATTTCTTCGAGACGCTACTGTGTGATAATTCTTTCACTTTGGGTTCATTTGTTATTATGGGTGACATAAACATTGATCTGAAATCATCACACACGTACTCTAGGGAATTCACTACCATGTTGGACACGTATGCCTGTAAAAATTACGTAGATATACCCACTAGAATCACAACACACAGTGCCACGTTACTGGACGTCTGCATTACAAACCTTTGCACAGACCACATAAAAACGGGCGTTTTCTCTTCCGATATTAGTGACCACCTGCCGGTATTTTTACTGGCCACCTTATATGAAAATAAGCCTCAAGAGCAAATGTGTTCTCGACGTAACCTAAATGACATCTCGCGCGAAGTATTTAGAAACTTAGTCCAAGGACTTGACTGGAGCATTATATTAGACCAGACAGACGCCAACACTGCCTATGACATGTTTTTCGAGATGATCCATAAATGTTTTGACAATGCATTTCCGCTCAAGAAAATCATGGTGCAGCGAAATAAAAAATATAGGAAACCATGGATAAACAAAGGTCTATATCAACGCATAAAGGCTAAGAATAAATTATACCACGAATTCATTAGTTGTCGGGACCCTGAAGTGTTTTGTAGATACAAAAAAATTCGAAATACTCTGAATGCTGATTTAAGAAAAGCCAAGAAAAATTACTACACAGCAAAGTTTGAGAGCATTTACGATAACCCAAAGAAGGTATGGCAAATGGTAAATGCTCTAACTAATAGAATGGAACAGTGCAGTGATATAAAAGAAATGACTATAAACGGTACAACTATATATGGTGAAGATTTGGCTAACTCAATAAATGCACATTTCATAAATGCCGGTTGTTATGAAGAGCCAAATGACATTGACCGTGATACTAATATCCCGGATACACCTATGATAGAACACACAATATTCTTACAACCAACATCTCCTGCTGAAGTGGAGGCGTCAATAAGGCTACTGAAAAGTAATGTCGCACCAGGCATTGATGAGATTGGTGCGAAAGAATTAAAACAAGTATCCCACCTTATTTCGGAGGCAGTTGCTCACATTGTTAATCTCATGTTGTCAACTGGTGTTTTCCCACAAAAACTCAAAGTAGCACGGGTGACAGCTATATTTAAAGGTGGCCTTAGAAATAATTTATCAAATTACCGACCGATATCGGTCCTCCCCATTATGTCGAAAATATTTGAAAGTGTGATTAACCAAAGACTGGTTTCTTTCTTTGACAAACACAAAATTCTTTCTAATAGCCAATATGGTTTTCGGAAAAACAGATCAACTGAAAAAGCATTGTGCTACATCAAAGATAGTATACTTACGAACATAGATAGCAAAAATTTCACACTTGGTTTATTTCTAGATTTGAAGAAAGCTTTCGATTCCATAAAATATAATATTTTATACGACAAACTATCTAGGTATGGGGTGCGGGGAGTAGCATTAGAGCTCATTAAAAACTATCTGAGTCACCGTTCTCAAATTGTGCAAATACAAAACGCAAAATCATCGAAACTAAAGCTAACACAAGGAGTTCCTCAGGGGTCCATACTGGGGCCATTTTTATTTCTTGTTTATATTAACGATATTGTAACTATAGCAAACTCTCCTGAAATTATTATGTATGCCGATGACACTAATGTTTTTTTTAAATCCACAGACTTAACTGATTTGGAAACTAAGGCAACGAGTACCTTGCGTTGCTCTCGAC